>JAYJME010000854.1:0-19144 GCA_036873775.1 Costaria costata | reverse complement strand
TACGTACACTTTAGGTATTATACTATATATACTGCTGTTACAGTTGCACTACACTGCACTTCAGTTCATTATGCGCTGGTAAATCGTGCCGAGCATGGCGGACAAACGACACGAAGAGACCTTCATGGTTCTTTTCTTTGTCCTCATCTATAAAACATGTGGCATTAGATAGTACAGTGGGCTATTAAGAAACGTCAAGATGTGGTCGAGGCTGAATTTCTTATTTAGTTTCTAACGTTTTATGTTTCTCGGCCAATTAGTTTCAATATTCGTGCTAATCTGAGCCTCGTACGAGTATTTTTCCCAAATCAATCTTTCTTAAATGCGGCCGCCCACTACTACTACTACTACTATGTACGATGATACTTCCTTTGTTTCCGTGATTTTCTGCTTGCGGGAGTGTTATATGAGTGATCAACGTTTGAGCTCATGCTGTACATTGTCGGCTGGCAAATATGATAATGATACTAATTGCGAGTAGCTTTTTTTTTCAATGCTCGCATTAATCGTGAACAGCTGAACCCTTTTAATCGAAACCATAACAAAGCGTTTGTTTCGATAAATCTGATAGACGGGTAATGCGTTGACTGATGAACAACGGGTTGCGAATGTTCAGAATAATCTGCAGACAAAATAGAATGATGTGAAGATTATATTTTGAAGAATTGAAATTACCTTTTAACTTAGTTTTCAGTGAGCCCAAGGAATCTTCCAGCCCTCAATAAGAGCATTACGATTTTTATAATATGAATACAGACTTACACCTGAACAATAATCACTCCGGTTAGTCTTTACCATCTTAATCCGCGTACACTACTGTTTCTAGTTCAGAAGGAATATGGCATACCTCGTACAGCAGACAGTATACGATGATACGCGCGTTAAACCATGTTTCCACGTACGTACGTATGATGTTTGCATACAGGTACTATACATACTGCTGTATGTAATCGATGTTCCGACTGTCAAGAACAACAATAATGAATGAAATGCGTTAAAAAAAGTGTCTCCGATTCCCTTGTTGGGACTAAGCAATGGGGTTTAATTTTTTATGATAACACGCTTATTTGACGTATTCGCATTATACGTGACACTCAATCAAACGCTAGAGACTCAATTTGACGAAAAGGATGTTTACGGCGTTTTCTCGTAGTTGCTTAAGTCCAGTACAGGTACAAACAGTCGGCGTTGAATGTTGTCTTGATATTTGTCCTGAGTCGTTCGTTCGTATGATGTTCGCTCAAACATTTACATGTGTACAGACATGCATTATTGTCGTAGTCGAGGAAAAAAACAGAACCCAAAGTGTTTCCTCCTGCGCTAACACGTGACGAATATTGTCCAATTTTGACGGCCGGTGGTTCGTTCGGAAACGTTTCCGCCGTTCATAGGGGTATGTATGATGTCATGTCATCTACGGGACGTTCCAAATATGTAATACAAGAAAAAAACGTCCGCTGTGAGATCGAGGATTTCGTCGAATCTCAACTTTGCAAGCTGCGTGGGATACTTTCGATCGCGCGTACTACGTGTTTTGTGTAACCTACTAGGGAGTGTATAATCTCATTATTTGGGGGAAAAGAAGATGTAATATGCATGGACGTCGGGAGGTGTGGAAACGCTGGGCATGCATGATTTTGATGGAGGATAATATGTACGGGTCGTTCAAAATTCTACTGCATGTCACGTTCGTGGCGGACACACTCTGTGGTGTTTTGCATTAACCAGCCAGTATATAAATACGAGGTGTGTATGATATAACCTACCACGCACGGTAGACTGCGTGTGCTACCAGGTGCGACCATTTGATAGCGGCAGCCTACCTGCCAGGTATACTCGTGCGTATAATATATCGATGGACACACTACGTGTCGTCAGGAACCATGTGCACCGCCGTTTAGACTATTATAGAGTCACGTGCGCTTGTACCTTGTATCCGCCTCGTGGTGACATCAATAATAGTCGCGTTTCGCATGCTTCGTTCGCCACGTCTTCGTCCCAACAGCAAACCATATTTATTTTATGTCAACAACGTGTTCAGCCCGGAATACACCTTGACGAAGAACTGGTACGGTTAATCGGAACAACGTTCAACTTTCAATAGTTCGTAATGATGTCGCATGCAACGGATGTTGTATGGCCGTTGGGCGTAGACTCCCAGGGCGCCCGGAACCGAAGAGACTCTGTCCACCGCCGTGTTGGCCTTGCTGGTTGACTTTCTAGAATGGTGGGAAAGTGTCTCGGGTGTCAGGAGAAGGCACTTTTACTTTTTGACGGACAAGGTCAGGGAAAACGCCTTGGCGTATCATACGTGCTTAGACGGCGAAACCGAGAGAACTAACGAAACATACCCCTTTAAAAAACAATATTTTTTCTAGCGGAGACCCGGGACAACCTGTCTAGACGGAAGGACATATCTGGACGGACTTCCTTGACTGACTGCTTAACGGTTGCTTGTCTCCTGGCATCTTTGCCCGATGCCGTCAAAGTTGGCATAACGTCCAGAACCAAATTGTCGAAAAAGAAAAGAATATCGAGTCCTGGAGGCATATGAGTGATCGTTCTCGGAATATAAGAACATACTCGTAATAATTTCCATTAGTTGAAACATGCGTGATTGCAATCTTTTCCGGTGCTTTGAACCGACCTTGGCCCACCCCCTATCTCACTCCTCACCCCTCCTCTCCAACTCATCACCTGAGCCACCTCGCACTTCATATTCCCTACCCAAGCCTCTTATCACCATGCGCTCTTTCGCTATCCTGGCCACCATCTACGCTGCCACCGTCGGCACCACGTCAGGTGAGAACAAACTATTTAAAGCTCAGGCACAACCTAATTGGCGGTAAAAACATCTCTGGAGTATCTAAAAATTGATTGCTGCTCTGATGACCCCGAGGGGCATTTTATCATCTAAGAATACTGGACGTTGTTGAGAGACGTTCTATCTTGGTAGTTGAAACGGGCATGGTCGCCGGAGCAGGTTCAGATAGCGCATTATTTACTTTAGGTCGCGAGGTTCAATGTCTATCGGTTCAGGTGCGTGCTGGGTGCTGAACACACTCCTTGTTTCCCAAGGTGATCGGGGATGATATCCACCTTGCTTGCCCGTATCTAGTAGCGATGCCAATGTCGTATGTGTAGTGTACAATTTCCACTTTTACCCCGGGGGTCGAGGTGTAACCCGCCCTATTCGTTGCAGGATGGTACGGCGGTTGGTTGTGTATTGACTTCGTCGACAAAGCCGTGAATCATCGATATAATTTTTTCCCATCCCCTGTCAATCAGAGGAGGGCTATATCGCTCGTACCTTTAACGCGCGGAGATACAGCCTTGGATGTGTAGTGTAGCGGCAGTAGGGGGGTTTTACCTTGACGTTAGTTGTTTCCAGACGGCCAGGGCCGCTCAAACAAATGCCTAACACCAAACATATGTCACCCTTAACCCCTCTACTAGACCAAAAAAATATATCTCACACTATTTCCAAGTAGGGTTGCCCCCAGAACCCGTTTCCGGCTCTAAAGGAGTTAAGCGTCAATGGATTGACCACGACATGCACCTCGTTTGGTGTTTTGTTACCCTGCGCCAAAATTGCAAATATAGTTCCAATCTCGAGCCGAGTAGTGCGTCACTCACCGGAGTGTATAAAACGCGGTGAAAATAAGGAGGGTAGCGCCTCTGCCGCAGAACCAGTGGTCCCAAATGTCGAAGTGTGATCGAGACAGAGTCCCTTTGCGAGTGCCCTCCCTTTTTCTTTACCGGGTCACATGGCATTCCCGTCACCATGTTTAAAACGGGTAGAAGGAAAGGCTCCATAGAACGGCTAGAAACAAGTCCCGTGTATGTAGGAAAATTTAAGTTACGGTGCAATTTTGCGCTTGGAGGATATTGATAGTTGATACCTACATATCGACGCCCTATTTTTTTAAGAACCCGGTCGGGGACTCTGAGGCCGAAACACTGCGTGTAGGATCCACCAACGCCGCCATATAAAGCACAGTCAGGGCAAAGCGTTCACACCTATGGCTGTGTACCCATAACCATACCGACAGACGTCCGTTTGGGTGTATGCATAACAATTGTTTGTCAACCTGTATTTGCAATCCAACACCGACTGTGCACAATATTGGAAGGAAATGGTGTCTGTGACTGAACGTTTCCTTCTAAAATTGACACTAACCCAGACGTTGGCTCGAGAATGCCCCCGAATGATGAAGCTATTGTGGTCAACTTGTTCGCCGCGAACATTGGGCGATGCGTGACGGCAGCTGCCCACACTCCCAAATAAACCTTGTACAGAACTGTACCCCAAGGAACACAGAGTTCCCCGACAGCGGAGCCGTCTTGGTGGGCTCTTTTAGGCTACTGAAAACGTTCAACATATCGCAGGTGGCCGGATGAGAAACGCTCATATATACTGGGTGAACTCCAGGTGTTTTGATTAATACCTGGTACGACACATGCTACGATAGAGGTGCACAAGCTGTTTTGGGAGGTCGCTTCACTTTAGGTGCTCTGAACTTCGCCGACAGACTGATTTTTAAGTCCACTAAAATTGCAGCCCGATTATTAACCCCATGGACTAGGTCATAAATGTTAGTCATATCGTGAAATTTAAAAAAGCAACCAGACGAGTTTGTGTTAAGGATCCCCTCCATTCCGAAACAAAAGCGCCAAAACATGACATCTCTATCGTAGCAAGCGTGGTACGCGTTTTAGTTGAACAGGAACATCTGAATCACAATGAACAGTAAACGTTTATTGCATTGCACCAAACGTCAATAGCTGATATATAAACGACGTGTTATGTACGCGTTTGATATATAGACGGTTGGTTGATTTTTTGCTCGTAAACAGCTGGTGCTACGGCATTATAGAACTAGAGCCCCCAATTTATGTATCGCCTCTAGACGAATCCGCGGAATGACTCGGTATCCCCTCTTAAAATATCAGTTTTGACATACCAGGTAGTGTTTTAGCGCGGAGTGGCCAACGATCCCAATGTGGAGTGCATGATCACGAAATATATTAAGCAAATCGAACAACACTAAGACTGGGAACAAAATAGAGTATGGACGTTGTTCCGAGGCGCCGCGATGGGCTCCAAATAATAGGCTTTTAATATCCCCACCCCTAACGAAAAACAAACAGGCGCTAACACTGCCTCAAACGGTTCACAAGCACGACCCAACGACCTGTACATAGCCCCAATCATGTGCAGGCAGGAATATCAACATTCTACGTATTTGGAGGACCCTACCTGCCTTACTGACCCGCGATCAAAAACGCTATTGCACACCACTCCCAATCCCAGCCCTTGTTGAGGTAGGTGATAGGACCTCGGTCGACGTGGAAGCTACTGGGTACGATGCGCGGACATCCGGCGGTGGCTGCAAGCCGAACGGCTGCCTACCCGACAACACTCGGGACGGCAGTCGCAAGGCCAAGTCTCGCTGGTCGTGCCAGGGAGATCTCCTTGACAGCTCTGATGGCGACGAGGGATGCTGCATCACGTACACCTTCGGGGAACCCCAGGACGTTGTCAAGATGAGTATCGCTTTCCACCAGGGAGACGAGAGGTCCAGGACGCTGAATGTGTACGACAACGGCAGCCTCAAAAGCGAAATCACGTCCAGCGGCACGACGAAAAAGTTCGAGAAGTTTAACCTGAACACCTCCCACACCCACGACATCAAGCTTTGCCTCGCAGACCCCGTCTGGGACAGTCACCTCTGGCTCAGCATCACCGAGGTAGGTTCATCGAGCTTAAGAACATATATCGTGCAAGCCAGCGTAGCACATACACGATTATGTCCGCCCACTTCGTACCTTCACCCGTGGGATTTCTAGAGTACCGTACTAAATAAAGCATTGCCGAATGTTGCCCTCGACAAATACACTGCTGCTGCTGCATGACATCCTGATCGTTCCAGATGGTGCAAACCTAAATGGTGCAGACCTCTCTTCTGAGACAGGAGGCTAACTGAGGCGAGGTGTCCTCGTAGACGGAGTAGGCTGTGTACGTTCAAATGTTAACCTCAAAGTCGCCGGGTTCAAGCACGCCCCAAACCCGACGGCAGCACGGTGACCGGGGCAAATCCACCCGGCTTGGCCCGAAAGAATCACTATGCGTTAGCCGAGGAGCGACCCCTTCTGCATGCGCCGGGTCGGTAGACGTTGATCTCGCATAGCCCTCGCACTCAAACATTATATATACTCTCAAAAAAACAGTAGACAGCAGACATACGTCAGGAAAATCACGAAATAGAAGCCTGTAAGCACCCCGCAATGAGAAAAATATTTGCCATTTTTGGAAATAACGGCAAATTCATACTTCCAGGCTATGGGTCAGTGTGTGAGTTCCATCGAGACAGGCTGTGCAAACCATTGGTGCCTCGCGAAACGAAGACCAACGGGGTAGCGAAATGAACACATTAGTGCCGTGATGCCAATGGCAAAGCTTGTTTGGGCCTTTCGCTTCCTTTGAAACGAAAGTTTCATTGCAACCGATATTCCAAACAAGTGTCCCCATAACTAAGCCTGGGTGTTTCACGTGAGATTAACGCAGTGTAGCAAGGGTGCCACAAATATTCACTACGATATATACATTGGTTTTGGGGCGTATGGGGAGTAAAGGTGTTCGGCGAGGTTAAATAATCATGTCTGCTGATCATTCCTATTGAAGGTTTCGGCGTCAGCATATTGCCGGAAAAGTAAATAAACCTCCCACCCACAGGACTGCCACCACAAACCTGGTAAATCCTCGGGTTTGCCTAATGCCATCCCGCAGACGGCAAACACTGCCGACATCGTGTCATTGTCGATGCAATGTGGGTATGTGGTGTTGTTCAGATTAGCATGCGTTTTTTGTACGTTTCAAGACGTATACGTTGTGTCGCCACAGCATTGTCCGGGACTCTGCTTCTAATTATGATGGTCCCCCGACATATATCATTCTCTACGAATTTCAGCTTTAGACTTTTGTAGTCGTCCTCAACACGAAACGCACCGCGGGGCTCGCAGAGCTCCCCGCAACTGTATAGTTGACAAGACGACAACAGGTAGGCGTTGGTGCACCAATTGTGAAGTGCTAACATCGAAACGATTAAATGGTCAAGGTGAAGTAGCTTGTGGTATGATACGTACCGGTTTACGCTGGTACGTACTGCGAAGAAAGCGTGCGATGATATTCAAAGTCGAACCGGACGATCCCGCGAGGCCGTTATCGGCGACGATGAGGTTTGACGCAAGGTCAAACAGTATCTAGCCGCGGCACGCAGGCTTTCGCAAGCATCCGAGCAACTCTAGTAGAAGGTCGGTTTCGGTTTGATATTAGACCTAGCCCGGCATGACATGATAGACTGTGACCCATCAAACGTTATGGTGGGCTGGATCTCGCTAGAACTAAAGAACAACTGGAGACTATCCAGCCAAACGTAAAGGTCATAAGTGGTCCGTTTTGGTAACGAACAGGCTTGGACGTCGACGGTTCGTCCCAAGTAGCGGTGCCTCCACCCTGTTGACTTGCGGTTTTCGGGTAACGTTTCGAGACTATCGTGCATTATCATGGCTGTTGATTCTGTTTTGTCAGAACAACCCAGATCCCATAATGCAGCCAGTCTGCAGGGAGGGCAGGAATCAGGACACGAAATATCCACCTTCCACCTCCCTACATCCCGTGCATGATGGTGGTCCAGCCAACGTTTGGCCGGAGGCACTTGCTATGATAGGGGTAGCACATTAATGGCAAACATGTTTCCGGTCGAGGGAACTGGTCGAGAAAGGCGCCACCACAAAGATCGTTAATCTTTTCCCAGCAGATCTCGTTATTCACCTACGCCATGGCCTTGTTCTATGCGTTACGAGTACCATTTTAATGTAAAGGTTGTGTTTATGGGTCTTAGTCGTGGACCTTCTCTTGGTGAAGACGCAATACACTTAATAGTACGGTAAGAGTGCACCTATAATGTTTGAAGCATGCGGCGGTAGGCGGTAGGGGTCAATATATACTGTACGAAGCATGCTGCAGTGGGGGTGCACCATAGTATGTGGTCTCAGACACGTAGGAGTGCACCTATAGATCACGAGGCATGCTGAGGTAGGGTGGCACCTACCCGTATACATTGTGCGGTACGCTACGGGTGCAACTATACGTTCTGAGCCAGGCTAAGGTAGGGGTGCACCTGTACTTGCTGAAGCATGCGCCGATAGGGGCGCACGTATATTGTCTGAGGTACGTAGGGGTGCGCCAATAATTTGTGAGATACAACGGGGAGCACGTATGCTTTCTTTGGCGTGGTAATGTAGGGGGGGGGGGGGATAATGTAAGAGGCAGGCTACGTTAGACGTGCAACATTCCTATTTTCTGAGATACGGCAAGGGTGCAGCAAATATAACCATACTGTAATAGGCTCATCACGTGAGGGCCTCTGTTCCTTACCCCAAAAGTAGTGTTTCACGGAACAATCGATAATCAACTCCATGGCCTAAGTACGGAGTGTAAACGTGAAAGTGGTGCAGTATTCGAATAGTGTCAGGTAGCTCCTTGGCCCAAGAAGTATCACATCGGAGCCCGGAATGGGTTTGTCAAACACGAGATACCCTTCTAGTGTAGCACAAGTATGAAAACCCTCCAATAATTTTTACGTGCAGCCCCACCGTAGCGTACGTCTACGGTAGGGCTGCACCTAATTGTTTCTGGGGTTCCTCGTTTCGACGAGCTCTCTACCCCCCGGCCCATGAAAACAAATTACCGGGCAGCCCGATGTGAACAAACCCGTGGACTATATATGTATACGACGAACAACACTGCAAACCAATTGCGATTCTGGGTAATTTTTGTTTGCTAAGGAGTCCCTTCAGCCAGAACTAAAATCACCAAAACAAGTGCAGCCCTTACCGTAGCACGCGTCCGCATTATTCTTAATAATGGTGTAATGTCACTATTAACAACTAATTAACAACACGTTTATTATTTCCTGTGCGTTTACACCCGTCGCCTCATCGTCCAGGTTAAGTTCTCGGTGAAGTAACGCCACCGTCAAATCGGAAGGGTTCGGAACCACCAAAGAACGGGGAAGCGAACATGTTATCGTCTGTTTTCACGTTGCGGTTTGTCGTTCTCTAAGTCCAGCACTTTGTACCGTAAGTTGGCGGTAGCCGTGGATCTGACGTACCAAGATAGCTGCCACACTATTTTCCTATTCCATCGGCGTGGAACACGAAATAGCCAGCAGAAACAAAACTCATTCGAGGACTAATGTACCGGGGATCCTCTGCCGGTGCACATGTATTATAGCACTACTCAGTTCATTTGTACTGTATGTCTCGTATCGGTGTACATTCCGACTCGACACGCTTTGAACGGGAGATTTGTGAGGCGCCAGCGGTCTTCTCCAAAAGGAGTGGAGCACGTGTTTTCGCGGATAGGTCCACGCCGTTTGGAGGGCTTACGGCACTGCCCCAGCGGGGTCGGGACGATCCACGTTGATCGTGTGAGGTGGCGTTGTCAGGTCCTGCGTACAGCCAATCGCGTCCATTGGATATATGTGTTGATGTCGTTCGCGAACGTCTTGCAACGATTCGGTAACACACTCGATGTTTAAGTAATAAGTCAATTCCTTTCGAGGGATGGATGTCGCACAGTGGCGGCGCAGCTGTTGGGGGGCGTCAGTGAGTTGTGCCCACCACCTTCCGCGTCTACCGAGAGGAAGGCCCGGTAGATGCGTTGCCTGCGAATTTCAAACGTCATCTGGATTAAGATGTTCCTGCGTCGGGCGCCAAATGAGAAAAACTCAACCAGCTAGTCGTTTCCATACTTGTATATGGGCGTGTCCGTGCAATTGTATGCATGTACCTTCAAACCTCGTCGTTTGAAGGCAGGATGGTATCCGCGGTCGCTGGAAGGTCCTATTGTGTCATGCGAACACTATTGACAGCTCGCCTCTCGAGGTTGCCGCGACCAAGGATGTGGATGAAACCATCGTTTGTGGGGGTATCGTTGCCGCCTCGCCCGCTTAAACGTAAACATCAACATACGCCTTCGTCCACACCATATCGCCTACACGATACTTCAAGGGGTGAGCTGGAGAGGTCAAATTGACTGCAATACAAGTAACTGCTGACCTAACTGTTGGATTGCAGACCTTAACAAGCAGACATTTGCATTGTTAAAACTGTTTAGCTTAGCGTGCAGTTCAAGGAACGCCGATACCTACCACACCACATCGGTAGCCCATACTCAACGAATCACAGCACGAACAAGCACGAACGTTACGGGGATAAGGTCGCCGCGAATACGTGCAAGCCAATACTAGACGGTTTTGCTTATGATGTATAGTTGACGCTCTGCCTTACTCAGCAAAGCTCACATTCTACCAAGTTATGGATTGTAATATGATGAATATACCTATGCTGCGTGAGGGTATATACTATTGTAGCAGCTTTATATGGCATTGAACATTTCCTCCCCGAAAACCTACCCTACATCAGGGAGCGCACCTCATCGATGACGACAAACAAAACACGACACAGGGGGGAACTGGAGCTCATGTACGTTTGAAGCAACGTCCTTGCCGAACTGCGTTGGCAGCGTTGAGCTAGTGTTCTCGACGATAATATTGACGGCGACACGCAAAACCTGTAAGGTCAGCAATTTACCGGTCAAACCAACAGCCAAAAGGTTCGGACATCAATCATGATAGGTAACCTCACCGGTGATTCTCCGTCTTGCTCCAAGACCTAGTTTTTGTGCACGAAGTGTGTCACGGAAAACATTGGATGACGATGCCGGGGACTCCTGATCGCCATATTCCTCGCATGACGAGAAACGCTTTTTAACCACAGGGCGGCTCAGCAAGCTGCGGGCTATCTCGAGAAGTACAGTTGGCGATCCCGGCATGGCAATAAACGGGTTATACTGAAAACTGTCTGCTACTGAGCAGTATTCCTTACCTGGATGTTTGCGGAAAAAGTGTTGTTTTCTTGACCACTGGACATACCCCTTGCTGTGCATTTGTAAAAAGAAGCGAGGTCTGAACCAGAATATATTTCCCTTTTGGACACGGAAAAATGGTTGCCGACAACCAACGCATACCAGACACACATAACCTGGCAAAACTAAACGAGGTAGAGTCAATAGTGTAGACCTGGCAATAAACGAGGTAAAGTCAAAACTGTAGTATTTAAGGGTTCCTGTCTACTGACCTCAATTCTCCGCCTAACCTGCTTTCACTCCATCACCGGCTTTAGGTGTTCTGCTGTGCCTGTCGTGGTTAATCCGTTTTGTCGGGGTTCGCGGTACGTCACACCACTGAGAACAATATATAGTGGGCATACTAGCCTCGTGCGAAGCGCTACTTTTCGAGGGCAAATTTTATAGCCGCCAGACCAAAGCTTGAGCCACCTTGAGCCATCTCCAAATGGTTCCACCGGAAGATGTTATATCTCACACCAAACAACGATGATGACGCCTGCTACGATAGAGGTTGCACGTTTTGACCTTTTGTTTTCGGAAGGACGGGGCTCCTTAACCCAAAATTGTCGGAATGCCAGGCTTGTTTAGCAATATGATTTTATCCAATGCCTAGTCCATGGGTTTGCTCATCGGGGTGCCCTTCCAGCTTACTCAAAAGCAGTTTTCGGGTGTGATATGGAGCTCCTAAAGCGAAGAGTCTCAGAAAAAACATCATGGAACAACACCTCTATCTTAGCATGGGTCTGATACAGGAGTCAAACACGTGTGAAAATACCTGGTACGTCTTTTGCAGAAGGTAAGCCGACTGGACTGCTGGCCAGCGCCGGCTGCTGAAATATGTGCAGTGCCCGTACGTAACTTCCACATGAAAAACCGTTCATGTTAGGTGTTCCCATTCGAGATCGTGCGCGGAACAAGTCTACCAGAACTGTTGGGTAGACGCATGCTACGATAAAGGTTACACTTTTGGGCGTTTTGTGTTCTGAGTAACGGGGCTTCTTAACCCAAAATCGTCGGGGTGTCATTCTTGTTTTGCTATATGATTGTCTGTGTACCGAAGACATGGCTTTTTTCTTCATGTGGCACTTTTGGTTCACTCAAAATCAGTTTGTGGGTCAAATACCGAGCTTCTAAAGTGAGAAGCCCCAGAAAACAGCTGGTGCCCCTCTGTCGTAGCATGCGTCGGTAGGTTGATCAGAGCCGACATCCGAGGTATGCACATAAGTTTCCTGGTATGTTCGCTGGAGGATATTCGTCCAACCCGAAGGCGCTACGCGAAGGTCTACCGGCCTCTCATGGCCTTACTGCAGATAACCAAAGGCATTCCAAGCTCCATAGACGAGAGACCCCGTGGTCAGAGATATTTTGGGATTCCCGTCTTACCCCTATTCTAAGCACGCCTTTTCCAGATATCCCTGTAAACACCCCGTAGGAGCATATTGGAAACACTATTGAAGTCTAATAGAATTTGCACCAAAAACCCAGGGAGGTCCCATCACATGATTGACATCCCGTAGAAATATCATGGCATTCGCATGGAAGAACAGGCGGAGTAAGATAATAGTGCAACGGAAATCCCCTGGAAATAATAAACTTTCAAAGGAGAGCCCTTGGACGTATCATTGCGGTCCCTTAGACATATAAGAGTAATCACGTGGCAGTTTTATGATGTTTGTGTTGTTCACCCATAATGTTAGTGGTGCGTACATCTGGGTCTAGCATAGGACTGCCATGACAACGCATATATTCTTATGGGACGTTCACGGCATCGTTTTGGCGGTGCGGGATGCTACCAGAGGTCTCGCAAAGGACACCTATCGTTCATCTATGGATGAAACGTCCTTGGTTCTTCCGTGGCGAATAAATTGGACATCCCACGGCAATAGTGGTGCGCCCGCGGGGCGTCTATGAGATATTCAAAGCGCCGACGCGGGGCTGATTCGATTAACTGTTCGACGTTTTTATGGGGTGTATATTCGACGATCATGAGAGGGTCGTGGTGGTTCTTTAAACAGTGCTTTCATGCCATGCTAGGCGTACAGTTTGGATTCCCTGAAAAAGCCATGGGGTTGGTGGTTCGTCGATGATGCTCCATTGAGGCTTCCATGGGACTACCATGGGATTCACATGAGACCTCTTTACGATTGTCGACAGAACAAATTATCTGATAGCATGATGGGTGTCGAGGCTATCTCTATTGTCATAGATGAAAAAGTGGCGACCAACGTGTCTGTGAAATAAAAGTCATGATGAAAGGGAAAAGTGTCTGTTTGCAAAGGCGCTTGAGACTAAAAAATAAACGAAAGAGAGAGAGAAAAATAGGCAGAAGGAGTAGAGGAGGCGATGAGCAGGATTAATCGAGGGAATCGTGGCCGTGACCTGATCCTCACGGAACAAGGCCCATTCTACGGGATAATGTACCCGACGGGCTGTTTCACTTGCTGACAGGCTGCCAGCTAGGCGTCATGTTTTTTAATCCCAACGTCCCGACCATGGCAAGTTGGATATAGGAGGTACCGAATAGGGAAACACGTGCTGACACACATTCTCGCTGCATAAAGCCTGATATCCAAACAGTAACCTTACTGACATACTCGGTTTACTCGTGCATGGTTACTGCGAATAAACTCTATTCCTACGGACCTCAGAGTGGGTGACCCAATAGTGCTCTTTCCTCGTGATTTTACATAGTAATGCCACGAGTCTTCCGTCTCCTTCGATGGGAACACGATTTGAATTCCGCAGGATTTTTGTACTCCCATAGGACGTCCATAGGACACCCGTGGGACTACACGGGGACTTCTATAGTCCTTTTCCGGGACTCCCGTAGGGTCAAGGGTGCGTCCATGGGACCTCCGTTTGATACATGCATATGCAGTCCAACGTTCGACGCGTGCTATGATAGAGGTACTGTGGCATGTTTTGGGTAGACTCTTGTCTGGACGACGGAACTCCTTTACCCCAACTCGTCGGCATTCGATTGTTCATTTATGGGATGTAAGTGGGTGTGCATCTAGATCATGGGATAGCTCTCGGGTTAAGCTCAGAATAGTTCTCAAAGTAGAGATTTCGGCTGAGTTACAAAACCCGCATTCGGGGAACATTACAAAAACGAAGGTGCACCTCTATCGTACCATGTTGTCTCCCACGGATCCTCCATGAGTCTTTCATCGATTTTACGTTTTCCATTGGACCTCCACCACGATGTTACCACGCTGCTTCCATGGCAAACACAAGTTTATTTCCCCGTCAGACATTTATCGGATACGGTGGTTCCATGGAGCTTTCCTGTGAGATCTACCATGCTCCTATGCATCTTCTACATGCTTTATACGGTGCTACCATTGAGTTCTCATTGGAATTGTTAAAGGACGTATGTGGGATTTGTGTCTAGTTTATTTTTGCATTGGAGTTCCATGCGACTGCCATTGCTCCCAGGGGACTTTCGTTCGACTTCTAAAAGACTTTCCTCGGATATTTTCGGTTGTTCCATGGGCGTTCAGTAAGATTTCAACAGCGACTCTATGGTGCTCGGATGCATCTTCCATACAATATGTAAGTATTCCCATTGCATTGAAAGTTAGAGATTGGAGCTTGGATACTAATGTATTGTGGAACCCACATGAAATGTTTTTGGCAGTTTCATGACAGTAGCTCTCATGCACCTTCCATGAGACGCTTTCTTGCTTGTTTTTAGCCAGGCCGTGTTTTATCCGTCGCTTACTTTGTCCGTTAGTCGGGGTCGCACGGTGCCTACGCCCTTCCCCACTTACCAGGACCCCGCCTAAACACCGGCGTCCTATGCCCCCCCCCCTGTAAACTTCCGCGATCGATCGATGAACCCACGCGCGTTATAGTCTAGTACGAACAGGCTATCGCCTAAATTGGCGTAGGGTGCTCATTTGAAGCCGCCTCTAAACCTGACGCCGAAACTGACGTTTGATGCGACGCGTCAGCTACGTCCCCCATGGGGCTATTATAACTATTCTAACCAACTAATGCGAGCGGCAATGTTACGCATGGCACCCGACGATACCGGATGGTTTGTTAAACGGCAGGTCCTGCAGTAGGTAGTCTAGCCTCGGTTTCACTCCGTCGGTTTCGCCACTCTATGTATCGCTCAATGTTCTAAGGTTGAAACAATAATGTTGGCGTAGCGTGAAAACCAACCCCAGAGGCGTGCTACGATAGAGGTTGCACTTTTTGGCTTTTTTGTTTCTGAATTACGGGGCTCCTTAACCCAAAATCGTCCGAATTTGAATCTTGTTTAGCAATATGTTTTGATTTTTTTGCCTAGTCCATGGGTTTGCTCATCGGGCTGCCCTTCCAATTTACTCAAAAACAGGTTTTGGGTGTGGTATGGAGCTACTAAAGTAAAGAGCCTTAAAAAAAATATTGTACACCTCTATCGTCGCATGGGTCTGCCACTCCTACCCGCGTCCGTAACCCTATTCAAGTGACGTTTTGTGACGCTTGCTGCATCTACGGTAAATAGCCGTCGAGCACACAGAGGCGATGGTAGTGATTCGCCGCTTGCCTAGCACGCCTTTTTGGCACGGACTGGCGCTGCCGTCGATATCGGGCGGGTTGGTATGGTGGGGGTCTATCGTCGAGCCCCCCTGATTTGGTGGCATAGGTCTGGCCAACACGGCCATCCGCACGGGGCGGGCAGGCATGATCTTGAGCCAAATCGGGGTTGTGGATAATCTGTACGGAGGTTTGCTGACGACAGTGGCGTGAATTCGACTAGCTGGTCATGAAAACGAGCCCTGGTAAACATTACCTGGGTTGATTCGGTTAATCTCCTGTTTTCTTCTTGTGGGTATTATGTTTTCCACCTGCCGCGGCTAGACAGGTGATAGCTCTCCGAAGATATCATCGTACTTCGCTTTTTTATTGCCCGAAGGTGTAACTGTTTCGCAGTTTCTTGGAACCAGCTCGTAAGAGACATTGTTCTTTGGTATACCGGGATACGGCGGGGTTCCCCACTGGTGTGCGGGCTTACCCTGTTACCACTCGAACCGTAATACACAACAACCCAGATAACATATGAACGCAGCTGACTATGGCGCACTCGATAACCATATACGAAGTATTTCATTGTTTTATTGACATAGGGGCGTCATTTAAGATGGGTAAGCAACGATTCCGGCCCTGGGCTTCCAGTTGAGTTTAGCGTTTTACAGGTGAGGTAGTCGATTGTTCACAATGACACAATATGCCGTTCCGTGCCTCTGCGTTTACCTTGAACCCAACTGCCTGAATACCATCAACTGGAACAGGGGCGGGGGATGGGGGTTGATATGTATACAAGGCTTACCTTGTGCTGATAAATTGGCTCACAGCATAGCCCTATATCAAAAGTTGTAATTCATTTACAGGTGACCATCTCCAGAACAAGGTTTCGAAATTCCCTTCGAACGTCTTTGTTACAGTAACGTAATTATATACCGGTACAGCATATGACACATTATTCCACATCATGTTGAGCGAGTATCCAAGCACATTTTGCTAGCACAGGGGAGACTTACAACAACTCGTTGTAACCTCGAGACACGTACTTCGATAAAGGTGCAGCAGTTTGTTTTCTGAGGCTCCTCACTTTAGGAGCCCTACCGCGTGCTACGATAGAGGGAACTTTTTGGCTTTTTTTGTTTCTGAATAACGGGGCTCCTTAACCCAAAATCGTCCGAATGTCATTCTTGTGTAGCAACATGATTTTGTTTAATGCCTAGTCCATGGGTTTTCACATCGGGTTGCCATTGCGGTTTACTGAAAAACAGTGTTCGGGTGTTATATGGAGCTCCTAAAGTTAAGAGCCCCAGAAAAAACATCATGGAACAACACCTCTATCGTAGCATGGGTCCCCTGTACTTCACCCACGAGCCGATTTTGAGTAAGCGAAAAGTGCAACATGATCAATACATCCACGAGCAGGCAAGGTATCAAAAAATATATCATTGCAAAGCAAGAACGACCCGCGAACGATTTTGGGTTAAGGAGCCCCGTCATTCAGAAACAAAAACGCCAACAAGTGCTACCTCTATCGTAGCACGCGTCTCGAGATAAATGGCAATCGATGAGAAACGGTGTATTCCATCCCCACCAAGTCGGTAAGACGTTCGTTGCTGCATGTTGAGTCCCTGTCGTGTCGAACGAACCTTGGGACACCAATTGGTTGTCAAAGGATGCCTTGATGTCTTGCCCGACTTAAGTTGAGTCATTCCGTTAGATCTAACCTGGTCGGTGGCGTGTGCTATGTGACTGTATGTTCTGTGCGTAATCAGGTGAATACCTGAAAACTTCGGCCATTGCTCTTAATGCTATGTTCGACAGCGTCTGGTGCCCACTTCCGACCTGGGTGCACCTTCTGATGGTCGTCGCTGTGAGTACATCGACAGCAGGGAAAAAAACAAAACACGCGATGTGGGCACGAAATATTATTCGGTTTGACACCTGACACTCTGTGCAACATGCGCTGATTTGTTCACTGACAGCATTCCCAGAACAAAGGCGAGGGATTTGCAGGCAAATCAAAACAGGAATCACATTCACGTAGTTGCTCTCCTTTGGGCTCCTACTTCCGATCGATTGAACTTGCTGTCGTTGCTTGACCCTACCGTTGCAACCCAAAGACCCATTTACCCTCTGATCAGGTACCCCATGGCACGTCCAGGTTGCACCCGACTGTTCTAGATACTTCGTAGATTAATCAATATTGGAAGGTTCTTTGTCAGGCGGGATAACCACTGTTTGACTAACGCCTATAGTTTACTTGGGCGAGAGGGACTTGTCATCTCTCTCAAGTTAGCATGTGTTCTCTTTTTGCGCAGCTTAACAGACCCCCGACGTGGTGTAGGCCATGGTCTATGAAACATAAAAAGGTTCAGACTGATATGATAAACCATTGGGTAGTACGTTCTCCGAGAGACTCTTATCGGCTGGAACTGAACCGTCTAAAGGTGCCCCCTACCAGCCAGTCTACGCTCCGGTATACCATGTATATATATATATATAATATATAAACATATATGGAGGTATGCATATACGAAGTATATGTATACATAGACATTGATATGTGTATGTTGGCCATCAGAACGTGTGTTGCATAAGGCCTCAACGTCGTTCACTTTTTCCATTCCCAAGAGGACGATATATGCATCTGAACAAAGAAAATACCACACGGTGTCTCCATGTGGTTCGAAATTTGAAGGATGAAAATTATAATGCTGCTTGGAGACGGAAAGGTGGCGTACCTCCGTTCCTTGGGGGAGTTCCTTGTTGACATCAGCTAGGGGAGATTGGTTTGGAGCACTGAAACATCATCACAGGTTATTTGCTCGCGGTTTGGGTTGGTGAGATATACCGATGAGCACCTGCGCACTCCGTTCTGTGGAGATGCTAAGCGTCTGTTTCCATACTACAGTGGATATTTCGGAGATAGACAATGCACAAGCCGACCCAATTCTCCGGACAACCTTATATCATTCTGCTTTTACCCAGCTTGTCCTTGCCCTGAACTGCCACTACTCTTCGCCAAGCGTCCGTGAAATTTTCTATAATTACATCGTACCGCCTTTACCCTATCGAAACAATTGACGTGTAACCACGGGTAGTTTATCACCTTACCGTGGCATAGTCGCGTGGCGACCGAAATTCGCCATCCCTCTTAATCCCTCATATCCCGTTAGGGTACAGTGTTGTTAATCCCGGACCAAATGCCCGACCCGCCAGTCTGCGCCGTTGAAAGCGTCTGGTGCAGCACGTGTTTCATTCTGTCCCCAACACAAGTATGGCAGGGTGAATACGATAGCGGTCGAGCATGTTTTTGCTCAATTATTTTCTGAACGACGGAGCTCCTTAGCCCAAAATTGTCGGTACTCCGATCTTGTTTAAAAAATCTACATTTCGTTGTGAACCTAGGCTAGACCATGGGATGATTCATCGTGTCAAGCCCACAATGTTTCTCAAAGATGGGGGTTTGGATGTGGTACAGAGGCTCCCAAGTGGGGAACCTTACAAACATGAAGGACGCGTGCTACGATAGAGGTTGCACGTTTTGCCATTTTTGTTTCTGAATGACGGGACTCCTTAACCCAAACTCGCCGGAACGTCATTCTTGTTTAGCAACATGACTTGTTTCAATGCCTAGTCCGTGGGGTTTCTCAT
>JAYJME010000853.1:0-19150 GCA_036873775.1 Costaria costata | reverse complement strand
AACCACAACCTCATCGCCCGACGCGAACACGCGCATCAGGCTGGGCATCTGGCTGTCTACGTATTGCGCCACGTCATGCAACACGACGTGACTGCGGCCGACAACCTCGTCTCCGAACTTGTCGCCACGGTAATACTTCTCCGCGTCGATCCGGTTGCGTGCCAGCGTCGATGAGTCGCCCCCATCCGCAGCGGCAACGCGGCGGGTCGCTTCGGCTAGAAGGTCGTCTTTGATGGCTTCGGAATATGCCATCAGTCGGGGTCGGCATCCGCCATGATCCGCGACACAGCATCCGCCACCAGCGCATCATCCGTCGCCGTCATGCCCACTTCCGGCATTCCACGCGCCGGTCGCCCAGGCTTGCGCTTGACGGGTTCCGCGTCGGGTTGCGGTTCAGCAGGCTGGCCGAGTTCATTCCCGTCGCCGTTAAAGTCTCGCCCGTCCTGATGGTATCGGGCGACACTCGGGCCGATGGTCTCGGCGTAGGGGCGCGAACGATCAAGCTTCATTCGCAGCAATCGTTATCAAGGAAACCGCCGCGCTCTTCCGGGCAGTCCCAATCGTTCTTTTTGCACATGGCGCGGTAATCCGCCGCCTCTTTCGCTTCACGGTCTGCATTGGCCTGTGCTCCGCTGATGCTCTCTCCGGTCTCCGGGATGGCCCCGGTATTGGAATATCCGAGCTCGAGATCGGCAGCAGATGCGCCAGAATTCTCCACAAATCGCCCGTTGAATGCTTTCTTTTCCATGCTTGCTCCTTCAAAACCCCCGGCCGAGTCTCCCCGGCCAGGGTGCCGCGAGGGAATTACACCTGCAGGTTAGCGCCCGGAATCACATAGGCTTCGATAGCCACCGAACGCGAGGTAGTGGCATCGGCGCCGTGCGTGTACCAGAAGGCGTTTCCGGCGGCCAGCGTGATGTCGGAAATGTCGTCGGTCACAACAGCATACGATGCCGAAGTCAGCGCCGTAAGAGTGGTAGTGGTCGTGGTCGTGCCGCTCTGGGTGTAGAGCAAGGGAGTGGAAGCCCCAGTGGTCGGCAAAGCCAGATTGACGCCGGAAACGATCTGCTTCAGTTTCAGGGCAGTAAAGGCGGCGAACTTCGTTGTAACGCCGTTCGCGCCGGCAGTGGTGGAACCGCTGAACACGACCGGAGTCGTGTAAGCGGGGTGATCGTAACGCAGGGATGCAGCTGCCATTTTGAATCTCCTTTAACTACCGCCTCCCGGTAGCCAAGCTGGTGAGCAGCGGGGGAAGGCCCGATTAGCTCAAATTGTGAAGTTAAACTGCGCTATCCCACTTGACGATGCGGGCGTTCAGCGAATTCGTTGCCGTGTTCTTCGCATGAACGATACCGAAGCCGCCAAGGTAGTACCAGGCAACGCCCTTACTGCGCCCGTAGTCGGTCGGAATCTTGCCGCGCATTTCCTCGGGGACCGCAATCGCCTCAGCAACCGTATCGGCGCCGAAGAAGTAGGCCCAATCGGAATAGCCGCCGTTCCAAGCATCTGCGGTACGGCTGAAGGCGTTCCAGGTCGTGGAGTCCGTCGCGCCGCCCTTCGGGATGTTGGTCTGCTCGATGTAGCGGACATTCTCGTACCGGCCGATTTCGCCGTTCATGATCATCTGGAAGCCCGACTCCGTGTAGGTGTGCAGGGTCTCCAGTTGGTTTTTGAACGTGCGGTACGTGGTCGGCCAAGCGAGACAGTAGTAATCATCGCCCGTATAGGCCGGAATGTTGCGCTCCTTCATCGTATCGACGATCAACTTGACGTGGCCGGTATTGAGCGCCTGCGAGTTCGTCGCAGTGGCCGTGCCGTCCGTGGTCAGGGTGATCGTGGTCGAGGAAGTGCCGACAACACGCAGCGGGGTCGCGTTGAACTGCGTTGCCGCAGCCGCGTCGAACCACTTGGAAGCGTCGTTCTTCAGCACCTTGTTGATGATGGTTTTGACCGGGTGCTGCGAGAGGTCGTCCAGCTTGCCGGAGTACGGCACCGAGTTGCCCGCTTCGGTGATCGTCAGGGTGCCCTGCGTGATCGTGAAGTTGGTTTCCGGCATCGTGTTGGTTTCCGTCAGCGTTGAGCCGGCCGGAGTAGCGACGTCCTGATACACGTCCCAGAGGAAAGTATCGCCCTTCTTTTTGCCTTGCTGGGTTGCGTCTTTCACGTCGGCGAACTGGCGGAACTTGGTCATCGGCTGAACGGCCATGCGGAGTTCATCGGACAGATTGTCCGAGTACATGTACCCGCCGAGGGAATTTACTGCCCATACTTGTGAAGCCATGATGTTTCTCCTTTATGCTGCCTGGCCCCGCTTCGTCCTCATCTCTTCGATGATCTGGGACGGAGTTTTGGCGGCCGGTGCTTGTGGGGTAGTCCTTCGAGCGGAGGCCGCCGGAAGGTTCGTAATGCTTGCCTTGAGGTCTCGTTTTTCCTGCAAGGTCTCTACCGGAGCGCCGCCGCCGCGCAGCTTGCGAAGTCCATTCCCGATTTCCGCGTAGAGTTCCTTCCGGGGGCGTGTATCCCCGTTGGCTCTCATGTGGTCTTCTTGGAGGCTTGCAATCTGGAGCAGGTAGGGGTCAGATACGATGTCCTTGTAGGTCTCTTGAAACCATGCGGCTGAAGATTGAAAATCAACCTTGTCGAGGATACGTGACTCGACCGTGCTGGCGATCTGGTCGGGGGTAGCCGTTTCCTGGCGCCCTCCCCTGATTTGCCGAACGGCTTCGGCCTTCTGTTCCTCGGTGCCATGCGCGAGCGCATAGGCGATGATCTCCTCGTCCCATGTCTGGGGTGAAGGAGAGTGCTGAACTTGTTGCTGTACCGGTTGCGGGGCGAACTGCTGTTCGACCTGACGCAGCAACCGGGTAGCCTCTTCCAGCCGGCGATCAGCGGACGATTCCTTTTGAACCGCTCGAAGGCCGGCTTCGTAGATTTTCTCTCGGGGAACTTGTTGCATGACCCCATCGACTTTGATGGTCACGAGGTCTTCAATGGGTGCTGCCCCGGCCGGGGTGGGTTGTGGAGCGGCATCGGCGGCCGGTGGCGCGGGAGGAGGCGCGTCATCAGCAGCGGGGCCGGGTTGATCCGGGGCCGGGGCAGCAGAAGGGTCCGCTACAGTAGCGGAAGTTGTGTCAATCACATCACCGCCAGAAGCCTTGATTTCGTCGTCGCGTTCCTGCCGAACCCTAGCCGTAATCTCGGCCATCGTCTGCTCACGTTCAGTGGGCACCGGAGCGCCTTCGACTGCTTCTAGTGTTTCCACGCCCGGAAGGGTAGCGTTTTCGAGTGCCATGATTGTGATGTTCCTTTAGTCTGTTTCGAGTTGCTGGACGGCCTGACGGCCACGGATTACGAGTTCAGATAGCCAAGTCTGGAAACTCTCGGCGCGCCAAATCTCGTTCTGAAGTTCCCGGATTCGCCGGGTGCGCCACGGATGCACCCTCTTGAGCGCATCGGTAGCGGTCTTGATTTCCTGTTCCGCGCAGCCGATCAGGTATTGACCGAGCTCGCCTTGGATGAAGTCCTCGGCGTCCCTGCCCATGATTCCTTCGGCGTAGAGTTCAGCGGTCATCTACTATCCAGTTGTGGTTAGTTTGTAATCTGTGGCAAGGATACGCTTTTTCATTTGGGAATCAAGTCTTTTAGGCTGCGCATTCCGTTCCCATCTTTGATGATCAGTTGATCAATTGGAACATCGTAGCTATCGGCAGGAAACGTCTTGCGCCGTTGCGCTGCGTCCATGTTCATGCGGGCTTGAGTGGCGCGGGCCTCTGCTTCACCAGCTAGGCGTTGATATTGTCCGTGTGGGGTGCGCTTGAAGTCCTCTTTTCTGAGGAAATCAATCGCTTCCTTGATGTTGCGGAACCCGTATTTGTCGGCTATGTCTGCAAGTTCGGAAGGTTCTCCAAACCGAATCGAATCTGAAAGTTCTTTCGGTCCAGCAAACGGCCCGCCGGTCAAATTCTTTGATAAATCCAACCGCAAGTCTTGCGCCTTCGGATCAAACATCGGCCCAGAATCAAACTCTCTGGGGTTCCCACCTCTTGCCCACCCCTCTTTTGCTTGAATTGCGTGCTGTATTTCGTGTAACGACGTTTCTTTCGCTTGCGCAACACTTGCGGGAGAAAATAACGTCATTTCTCCATTAGCGAATGCGCCGCGCTCATTGTTTAGCATCGTCATCGAATCGCGGACGTATGTTCTCGGGGCAATTTCGCCTGCGTCGTAAGCGTCTGCAAGCCCCGGATGCTCTAGAACTGCATTCTTTCGGCCAAAAGCAGGGCCGACGTTCATATCCCCATACCCTCGGGTTAAAGGGGTTTCCCCTGCACTAGACGTATTGAACCGTGCGGAGTTATCAGGTATCTCCTGCCGCCACGCCCCATCCGGCCCCTGCCATGTTCCGGTTTCCTTCCAGATCGCGCGAGGGTCTGCGCCTTGCTCTGCCATCTGCTGAGCCCTACCCATCGACACGGCATCCCATGTCTTTGCCCCCTTGCCGATGAAAGTTCCGACACCGATGAAGTTCGCCGGGTCGTTCGGCAATTCCTTCACCGTCTGCAAGGTGTTGTCGGCGGTCTTTTCAAGAGCGTTCGCCGGATCGTTGATCAAGTCGGACAGGTTCCTTCCAACGACACGGCGCTTGTTGTCCATCCATCCCAACAAATCAGCAAGGCTTGCCATGGCTTCTCCTACATCATCGACAAAAGGGCGGTCTCTTCGTCCTCTTCTTCAATCACCTGGGCCATTAATCTCACGATCAAGGTCCGCATTTCTACTTCCGCAATCTCTGCCTCTATATCCCGGTAGGTCTCTGCAACCCGTTCCGTGATTTCTTCGGCAATGACCACCGGAGGCCGTTCGTGGTGTTCTTCCTGCCAAACCGAGACCACCGTCCCGTAAATCGTTTTCCTCAGTACCCGCTTGCGCTTGTGCTTCTTTCCACCACCACCGCCAGTTGCCGCCTCGACCGCTACATCTACCAGACCGTGAAGTGTCTTTGCCGCAAATGTCAGCGCTGCGAACGTCCGCTGCCGGAGAGTCAGTAGGGCCATTGCTTACATCCCGGCGCTTTCGATGCGGATCTGCTTCCCGCTTGACAGGGTGCCAATCTTCGGACGGGACTGAAGCTCTACCGCCTTCTGGATTGCGGTGAGGATGGCGGCCTGTGATGCCGCCGTGTCGTTCTGCTTTCCGGCTTGTTCGATCAATGCCCCGGAGAAGATTGCAAGCGCGTCCTGCTGCGCCTGGGCTACCCCGGCGAATAGTTCGGCAATCTTCCCGGCGTCGCCGTCGGCCGATCCGTCGTCAGGAACCTCAACCCCTTGCAGTTTAGCCATGATTTCGGACATGGCCGCTTCAAGCTGGAGCGCGGCCGCGTTGATCTTGGCTGTTGCCTCGTTCGCTGCGGCGTTGGTCTTGGTCACCAGTAGCTCTTGCCGGAGTCGCAGGGATTCATCCTCTGCAATCCCTCGCGCCTGCATGGCTTCCTCGTCGGCGACCAGTTTCGCGCTTTGCAGTTTCACATCGGCCAGCATCTTCTCAAGGTTCCGGCCTTCCTCCTGAATCGCCTGCTCACGCTGCATGACTTCGGACTTGGCCTCTTCGACCATCTGAGTAGCGCCCTTGATTACCTTTTCGATCTGGGCATTGGTTTCATCATCAACCATGAACCGGCCGCCGTCACGGTAGCCAGCCAGGCCGAATACTTCCTTCCCGATCTCCTTCATGTCCAGGCCGGGGAGTTCCATCGTCGCCACGGACGAATAGGCTTGCATCGCGCCCATGAACCGGCCTAGCTTCTGGTCAGGATTGGTCGCGCCCATACCGACATTGACGGAGAGCGTCAGTTCCTGCCCGAGAAGTTCGTCGTTGATCTCGGAAACCCCGTAGGTCTCGATCAGCTTGGCTTGTGAAGCGGCAATAGCCAGGATTACTTCGTCGGTCTCGTATTTCTGCTCCATCTTGACCAACTGCCGCAGGACAGGCTCTACCCATGTTTCGGTAAAAGTCCGCAGGGTGTATTCCGTGATCTGGTTAGCGGCGTTGGAGATCATCCCCATGCCGCCGACAGTCTCGTTCATCTTGCGATTCGTCATGATCGAACCTTGGGAGAAGTTCCCCGTAAGCTCGTCATAATCGACGTTTATGCGGTCCTGCTCTTGGTAGCTGGATCCTGTGACGTCCTGAAATTCCATCGCTTCAACGTCGTTTTTCACATCGTTCGCCAGCGTCACCGACCCCGGCACATTCCGAACCAAAGACTTGATATCGACTTGGGCGCCGCGCTTGACGATGTACCGCTTGTTCAGCACCAGCTTTACGTTATCGAGACGTTGATTAACGACCTCGTTCGCCTCGCGCTGCAACTGCTCCCCGAGCATCACGGGGGAATCCGGCATCACCTTGTGAGTCTCGACCACGCAGCAGCCCATCACAATCGGGCGGTCGCCGGTGAAATACACTTCGGCCAATGGCTTCGCATCGGTCAGCATGAATTCGGTGCCGAGGGTGTAAAACACCATTTCTTCACCATCCACGCGCATGAAGTTCTCATGCACCCAGACAATCTCGTAATCACCAATGGCCGTGTTGCCGGGGTCTTTGCTGTCCTGACGGTTCTGTTCGCGGGTCTGGGCGGTTGAATCGTTGTCGTTCTTCATGGCGGACTTGATCTGTCCGTCAGTCAGCGTTTTCCACTTCGGCGCGTTTGTCTTTTGGTCAAGGTTGTTCATCATCGCCTTGACATCGCACACGTACATCGGGACCAATCGGATAACGTATGGGCTGGATTCAATCGGGTTGATCCACGAGGCGCCGGGGTCAATTCGGATGTTCTCCACCGGCATCAATTCAATGCAGGGCTGATCCTTTTTGACCACCATGCGGGGGCGCTCGACCAGCATCGGCTGGCCGTCAGCACCAATGAACGGATTGCCGAATTCGTCGGTCATGGTCTCGTACTCCATGACCGACTTCGCCTCGTACTTCCAATACTGATAGGAGCACGCAACCCCTACAGTCATGCAGTCCTGCATCGCCCCGACAAGGGTCAGGAACCAAGGGATAGTCTTGGTCAGGCGGTAGTTGATGACCTCTTTCCAAAGGTCTGCACTCGCAGCCTGGTTGCGGTCGTTCTGATTGACTGCAGCGGTAGAGATTACATCCAGGTTCGAGAAGAACGCTGCTGCTGCCGCTGCTTCATGCTTCCGGACCAGTGACCGGGACTTCGGGCGGAATATCTTGCTGCGGTGCTTGTAGGCATCGGACAGGTATTTGGAGTCTTGAGGGTGCCGGCTCTGGAACATCCGGAGGCCGTCTTCCCATTTCTTCCGGTAATTGGCATCAACGTAGCTCGTTGAGGATTGGTGGGCGTCTTTCGCCAGTTGAAGCCAGTTTGTCTCGGCCATCAGAATTGCCCCAATCCAGTGTAATTTGCGATGCCATCGACCTGAGTAACGGCCTGATCGGTTCGCATCCCGCGCTCGAGTCGGGCACGCTCGAGAATCTCGCCGCCGGCCCGGATCACCTCCTGCTTCATCACCTTGGCGTCGTGTTTGATGGCCTCGTACTTCAGCACGTAGCCCCACAGGGACGATACAAACAGGTCTTTGATGATTACAGCGCCGCCTCGCACTGTGACGGCCCACGCATGGCCAGGATAGGCAGAGTGCAAATCCTCCGCGACTTGCTTCGCGGTTGCCATTTCTGCGAGGGTATCAACGTCTGCGGTTGCGATCATACGGCTTTCACCCGAAGTTTGAATTCCCCGGCTGATCCGACGACCGCCCCGACCTCGGCATTATCAATCTCAACACCGGGAGGGTAGTCTTTTACGTCTAGCCAGGTGCCGCCGAATTGGTGGGCAAACTCAGAATACCACATCGGGCTAGTTGTGGATACAAAATGGCCGGAGTGGTTATTCTGTAACCTCGTCGTCTGGGTAGCATTCCCGCTCAACGACTCGAAGTTTTTCTGATCCCAACCAGGCGTATCCCTCGCGGGAGTGGATAAGCTTGATTCCGGCCGGGAGGGCATCGTATTCAGCGGCGGTAAGGTCCGCCATTGCTGCCCGTATCGTCGAATTTCCTGCCATTTGACCACTCATAGGCTGGCTCCGGTTTGTCCCAATCCTTGCCCTCGGCGCGTTTCACCAAGGCCGCGTAGTCAAGGGGCTTGGTGCTTGGTGCGGCTGGCGGGGTGTAGGTGTAGGCCATGATTTATCCTTAATCAACCAGCAGAACTCATTGCCGCAGCGTCGCCAACCATCTGCCCGGTATTCCAGTCGCCAATGTTCGCGCCAAAGAAAAAGTATCGCGGCGGCGGGGGCCATTGCCCTTTCTGCTCCATCACCGCAACGCTGTAGCTGCACAACAGTTTCCCGTCTTGCCAGCATTCGCGGCACATCGTTGCCGGGTTGTCGTAGGTTAAACAAGCCATGTTCGTACCTCACGAATCAGCATTCAGTTCGATTGCCTCACGAAACGTCGGGGCATTCCGCATCATCCATTCCATTCCTGTAGGTGGATGATTGCGCATGATGTCGTTCATCATCGCCTCTTCGATCATCCATTGCGGCGCGTGCCTTAGTGCGCTGTCGCGACGGTTGCGCAAATCCTTGGCGCGGTCGGAGTGGTACTCCGGGTGAAGGTAGTCATAAATCCACTTCATGTCCTCGTCTGGTTTAAGCGACAGTAGTCTCATTTCGAGTACCTCACGAATCAGCATAGTGTTCCGGCTCTAACGCCCCTTCCTCAATCAAAACGGGCGGCCTTGGGTCAAGATCATATACCCGAGAGGCGGCATCAATCAAGTCCTTCAGCGGGGCGAATGGATAGAACATAACCTGTTCCTTGAACTGCTTTGTCAGATCGTAGATGTTCCCGTCCGAGTCCTTTTTGCGGATCGGCTTGGCTATCCGGTACGGCTGGCCGGCGTCTTTGACTACCGATTGATGGCTAGTAAGCTGCTGGCAATCCTTCGGTACGAAGAACTTGTGCGACCGGAAATCAGGGCCAAGGCGCTGAACCCGGTCATCCTTTGACCCTTCCCCGTCCCTGGGCCATTTCAGCTCGACAATCGGGAAACTGTTGGTCTCGACCTCCATCCGTTCATAGAAGTAGTCCAGATCGGCCTGCGCACCGAATGCCTCATACCCTACCGATACCATCTGAACCCCCGGCTGATTGATCCATATCCGGCGCATTTCCTTGACCGCGTTCCATCGATCGGACAGGTTCATCCGGTGATTTACACCGTCCAGCAGGTACTTATTCCGAGCCGAATCTATCCCGATAACCGCTATAGCCGTGTTCGCGCTGCCCTTCTTAATGGACCGGGCCGGATCAACCAAGATGTAAATGTTCAGGGTTGCCGGCCGTACCTCGAACTCTTGCAGGTCGGTGACGTCGAACATGGCCTGTTGTCCGGCTATCGGATTTTGAAGCATCTGGCAGGCAATAGTAGCCGGACCTTGGATAATCTTCTTCGCCGCCCATTGCTCGGGGGTCAGTAGTACCGGATTCCCGTCAGGTTGCCCGTTGTCGGTCGCTGGTCTGATCCTTGGGGTCAAGGCGCCACGGGTAAGGATTGCGTTGTAGGTGTCTCCGAAGTGATAGCGCGTCCCTACGTGCCACTTGCGGCCGCCGATGGCCCCCAAGTTGTCAGATAGTTCCCATGCCTCGGTCGTCTTGTTGATCTGGTCCGGAGTGGTCACGGACTCAGGGGCCACAACGTCATCATAGACGCGAAGCCCAAAGTGGGCTGAAGTAGGTTGCCCATCAACCAGCCCCCACGCCTCGAGGGTTGATTCCTTCGGGTTGCCCTTGCGCTTGACCACCAGGCCAGTTTCTTCGGCCCATCGCGGCGCCTCTTTTGCCGGCGATTGGTAAAGGATGTCAGGGAACGCGCGCTTCAGGGTCTCGTTCGACTCTAACTCGAAGCGAATCTGCCGGAAGAACTTGCGGGCGATACCCTTGGTATGGCTGAAGATGGCTATCGTACTCTCTGGGTCGCGCAGAATCTGCTGGATGATCCCGGCGAACGTGATGATAGTGCTCTTGTACATCTCCCGGCCCCAAAGGTCCAGGTGATCGTCCGGAGCACGCTCTACCTCCCGGCAACGGGCATAAAGCCAAGGGTGCAAGGCATCCACTCGGCGGCAGGCTTTGACTAGCAGGTAAAAGCGGTCCTCTAGGCATAGAGCGCGAATCCCCGGAAGGTATGTTCCGCGCTTGTCGATCCGGTCCCACTCGTCCAGTACGTCGGGCAGGGACAAGTCCCAGAGCTTCACTTTCCCCTGATGCTTTCCCGCAGCGCCTCGGATGCAGCAACCAGCGGAGCAAACAAGTCTTTCCCGTCAGCTCCGGCAATCGCTACATCTGTTTTATCTCGCCACATATCAGGGCGTCTATTCTTTAGCCAGAATATCGCCGCTGTGGTGTCAGGGGGGTAAAACTTACGAATTGGAGTCTGAACGATTTCATTCTGCACAACGCGAATATCTACCTCGTCATGCTCGTAACCGTTTGCCCGAGCAAACAAACTGCGCTCAACCCGGTCATCTGCTATTTCTTTGGCAACCTTTAGGGACTGACAAAACTCGTCGTTATCGCTTTTCCACCTATACAGCGTGCGAGTGGTAATGTCGAAAAAGTCTGCAATTTCAATGTCTGTAGCGCCTAGCGCGCACAGTTTGGCCGCTTGTTCAACGTACTCTGGCTTGTACTTGCTCGGCCTTGCCATGTTCGTTCTCCTTCGGCGCCCTATTGGGTAGCCCTTGATATGGGTATCTTACCCGTTTTCAGCGTGAAATCAATGCACTTTTGATCCAGGATGGCTCGGTAACGCTTGCAATACGGTTTCCATCCGAGGTACTGCCATATCTTTGTCTGCCATGAACAGCCGGCGCAGGTGTTATCCATTTTCCTGCGACTCACTCAAAAACGCTTCCGGGTACTGCTCTTTGAACCGCTTGATGGCCTGGTCAATGGCCTGATTCCTCAACAAAGCTTGGTGATAGGTCCGGCAGATTTGGGCGACCTCGGCGCGGAATCTGTTGCGGGCTTCGGCGCTTACCAAGAGGGTAGGTTTATTCATTGGCTTTCAGATCCTTGAGTTTGGCGCGGTAGGTATCGCGGATGGCCTTCAGGTCGTCGATTGACCAATGGGCAGGGGTGTTGTCTGCCTCCAAGGCTTCTACGGCTTCTATGCCTATTCTTTGTATAAGGCCGATGCGGTAATCGACTGCACGACCAGCGCCCCATCGATTGCACTGCTTGTCCTGTAGATGGCAGTTCCGTTCATCAAATCGCAAATGGGGAGCGGACCCAACCGATCGATAATGCCCTGCATCACCTGATCCGCCAGCCTTTGCGTCGGGGATTGCTTTTCCGCAGCAGATGCACGGTTTTCCAGCATCCCTAAAACGAATGAACTTGTTGAAGGCAATCTGAGATTCATTTATCCAATCCCTCCTAGTTTTAAGTTTGGCCTTCCTCACCTTGATAGCCGCCCGCTCTGCCTTGGCCTGCTTTGAGGCTTCCTTGGCCTTCCTTGCCTGTCCTGCGAGGATGATGCAGTCTAGGTTCAGGCAGCAGCCCTGGCCCATTCTGGCGGGCTTGTAGGTCTGTCTGCAATAGCGGCAACGAGCCATTAGCGATCTATCCGCGTGCGCTGACCTGTGCTGCGCGCTAACTTTCGAAACTTCGCCAGCGCCTCGTCATGGATTCGGTCAAGGGCTATTTCAAGCTTCACCTGTAGCTGCCAAAGTCTGTGATCGATGTCGTCAGGCACTCGCTTGGTAATTGGCCGCGCCCATGATCCGCCGCTTTCAAAGGTTCTCATCTCCGCCCCTCATTTGGATTCGCTGAAAATTGCACGCCAAGCGAAGCACCGAAAGCCTCCACAGCAGTAGTGTATTCCGCGAAGCAGCGCCGCTCAAGTTTCGTGGTCGAGATCACTACGGCGTCACCATCCGGGACTTCTTCCCACTTCGACCGGGTTTCTCCATCTTTGGTTACGATGGTCTCAGGCATTACATGGATTCCGCAATAGTGGTGCCATACCTCTTTCCCGTACTGCCTGCCGCCGAACCATGCCTGTTCTGCCAACTCACCAAGCCGGAGCCAGTACAGCCCATTCTGATCCAATCCACGAGCCTTTACCGGCTCACGTAGCAGGCACTCAACCCCATTGGGTGCGTTGCGTATGGCCGCGCATGCCAGTTCCCGCTGCTGCTCTCCGGCGAGGATGATCGACCTTGCGGAATATCTGGCCGCTTTGTCTATTGCAGGGTTTGCCATTTCTTTTAGTAGGTCAGTTGATTGATTAAATTGAAATCAGTCAATTTTAGTTCCGGTGTTATGCATCACGTGTGCCGTAGAACTTACGTTGGGGGTCTCGGTGTCCGGCACCCACCCGATCAACTCCTGAAACGTGATCGTGTTGCTGCCCATGAAAAACTTCTTCCCCTCTTTGCGGACGATGCAGTAATGCTCGCCGCCGTCTTTGTCGATCCCGATGAATTTGAACCCGTCTTCGTTTCGAATCTGCCCGAGCGGGACAACCTTCGACGGCCCGCAGTAGTTCTTGCTCATCAGCTCATGCGGCATTTTCATTTCCGTATCCTTTCTTTTCAAAAGTCGGCGCTGGCGAGACGGCACCCCCAACCCGGCGCTCAACCTCGCTCCCTTCGGTCGCTGGACCCTGCGGCGATAAGGCCGCCGCAGTGCCGGTTAGCTCTACGTTGGGCATCGCGTCTCTCTTCATCGCCGCATCAACGGCTGTGTCCATCTTCTCAGCGAAGAGTGTTTGCCAAAATCGGCCATCCCATGACCGCACTTCCCATCGCGGCCAACGCTGCGATCCTTGCGGAACGTCGGAGCCGCCGCGCAGCCAGCGATACCTGGCGGCATCAGCGCGCCAGTCCGCAATCTCTAGGCTGGTTGTGCAGGGGGTATCGCATAGCGACTGGCACGGTTCGCCGCCTATCGGGCATTCATCAGGTCTGTGCATTTCGTTCCTTTCCGGGCGCAATGCCCAACTAATCATTCCAGCGGACGGCTACGCCGCTCGCTGAATTTAGACGTTGGGCCTCACCAGTGTCCGCGTCACCTCAAACACTCGCACAGGGCCATCCTGCTCGTATTGCGCCGCGTAGTTCATGGCTTCGCGCAGCGCGTCGTCGCGCGGCCCGCTGGCACTCGCTACCATGTTGTCGCCCTGCCATACCTCGAACTCGAACGGAAAGAACCTCTCCTGCGCGGCCTCCGTCTTCATTACCTCGGCAAACATTTGGCCGATGGAGATCGTCTCTTCTGGTGCGCGCCTGTCCAGCCGTTCAATCTCGGCGATCAGTAGCGCCGCAGCACGCACCAGGTCGCGGCGCGGATTCTTCGGCTTCCACCACGCCCGAGACCACGATCTCGGCCAGTTGTAGCCAGGCTGCAAGCGCACATAATCGATCTGCTCCGGAGACCAACCGCCAGTGCACACTTCGGCGTATGCGGCGGCCATGCTGGCGTAACAGCACGCCGCCAGCGCCATTGACCCGTCTGCGTGTTGGTCGTCGTGTTCTTCCGTCCAGCCCTCGGCCTCAATCTGCCGCTGGCGTTCTGCCAGCACGTCGTCTGTAGCCTTGCTCATGCTTTGTCTCCCTGTTCAAAAGTCGGCGCTGGTGACACGCCGCCGAACTAATCAATCAACCCGGACGTGCCGATAATGCCGGCACGCCGGTTATTTCAGCCGTTGGGCGTCGTTGGCATGAATGACAGGTCGAGAAAGCACTCGCCGAATTTGAGCGCAATCGTATAAACCAGCCGACCATGCAGCCGAACTTCCGGCGTCCCGACTTCCTTGAATGCGTAATAGCTCGTGATCGATTCCACGACCTTCTGCGGCTCGACCGGATCAGGATGCCAAGGCACGCAAACAAGATCAAAGTCACGCGCAAGGCTGCCATGCACTGCCAGCGCCCATCCCTTTGTTCTGCACATCTCAGCAAGCTGCGGGTACAGGCATGCTGCGTAAATTGGCGCGTTGTTCGCTGCTTTCATTTCTTTCTCCGTGGTCACTCGCCGCCCAACCCGTCAGTGCAGGCGACCTGCCGCGATAAGGCCGCGTCAGTCGCCTGACTTTTTGCGTTAGAGCGCTCTCTGATCACAAGCGCACAGTGCGCCGGATCGTATGGTTGATCGTCCCGCTTCACCCTGTAAAACTTCTTGTAGTGCTGCTGCATTTGGTTACAGACCGTTGCGCACGCTTCGCGCTCTTGGTGGCGCGTCATCTCGATCAAGATGCGCAGCGCCCCTTGCAGCCTGCTCAAGTCCGCTCCTGCTGGCGCATTCACCAGGAAGGCCATGTCCTGCGCCAGTCCTGCGAGTGTCGGCATTTCTCTTTTCTGTGGCATCGTATTCTCCTTAAAATGCGTTCTAACTAATCAATCAACCCGGACGTGCCGATAATGCCGGCACGCCGGTTATTTCAAACGTTCGGCGTCATTGAATTTGCGTCGTGCGCCCGTCATGTCGAAGCACTTCGCCGTGCTCGCCAATTGTCACCAGCGCGTCGTCGTACTGGCGCAAGGCGCGTTTCACGGCGGTCTCAGCATTGTTGCGGTAGGCATCGTGTTCATCTTGCAGGCGCTTCAGTTTCGCCTTCCACTCGCGCTCAATGGCGTTCAGTCGGTCGCTGGCCGGCGGAGAGTAAAACGCCATGCCGTAGTTCTCGTGCCCGCCCTGCACGCTTTCGGCAAGCATTGCAACTTGCTCGCTTGTCAGCGCTAGTTCGCACTCTTCGGCCCCCAACGAAATGCACTCTTTCCAATAATCCAGTTCTGTCATGTCTTTCTCCGTAGTTACCAGACGCCGAACCAATCATTCCACCGGACCTGCGCAAAAATCCGCGCAGGCCGGTGAATTCAAACGTTACCCATCTTCGCCTCCAGCCACTCCCGCCGCTTTTCAGCAACTCCCTCAGTAGCAGCCGTGAAGCTGGCGCACTCCCTCGCGTACCGGGCGGACTTGTGCGCGCGACCTAGGGTTACTTCGCACTGCCCGAAGCCGATCACGGCCCAATCACGGCCAGCGGCTTGCAGGTTGAAGTTCTGGCAGTTTATGCAGAGGACTATCATGCCGCGTACTCTTGTTCCGCGCTTTCGCAAAACAGCCCGCAAGACGGCAGCGGTTCGCCTCTGTGCGCTTTCCCTTCCGGAAGTTCGCGGAGCGGGAACCGCTGCCCTTTAAATGGCCCTGATCTGTGGCGCAGGATGTAGGCGTTCTCGCCGTGCAGAGCCGCTACCTTTTCTTCTGCTTGAGCAAGCCGTTCAAACTGCGCAGGAAAGTCTTCGCGCACGGCGCGGAAGTAGCCCAATCCGCCTTTAACGCAACCGATGCAATTCGCGTTGTCGTAACCAAGTAAGTACATCGCCGGCAACGTTAGTCCTGCGCGCTCGACCATTGCCTTGCAATCTTCCTTGGTCAACCCGCGTTCGATCAGTGGAGCCACAACTGGACGGTCGGGCCAGTTGGTTTCAAAGTCGTCAAACCGCCATTGTTCTTCAGCCGTGTAGCCAAGCACCAGCACGTCGGCAGGCTGTTCAAACGTGCGCAGCAGGCCCCGTTTTATCCTTGTCGTGCAGGCCGCGCCCTTCGGCCCCTTGATGTACCCGACTGTCTCGAACACATTGATCGCGCTTGCGCCGTATTTCTCGTCTCTTAAATTTGTAATCGGCACACCAAACCACGCCTCGCAATCGGCAGCAAAACGCCTATTGTCTGGGTGTTCCTCTTCAATGTAGGCATTCAGGATCACGCACCTTTCCACTCCATACACCGCAAGAGCAATCTTCGTCGCCACAGCAGAGGCCGCGCCGCAGGAAAACTGGCAAACAATTCGATTATTCATTTTTCGCGCAGCCTTTTCATGGCTTCCAAAACGTGCGACGGGATAGGCTTTCTATCCTGCTGAGTTTCCTTCACAGCTTCAACTGCTGCCGTCCTTGCCGTGTAGGGCCGATGATGCGGAGGGTATTCATCTTCCCATCGCTCCCCGTTCAGCCACGATGCAGGATATGGTATGTACTCAATCTCCCCCCGATCCTTCCAAATTCTCGACCACTCGAAAAGCGCGGTCAGAATTTGATTGTGCAGCTTCGGGGTGATTTTGTCCCAAGCCTTGCGCGCATCCTTCTTTGCAACCCGCCTCGGGTACATTCCCCAGAAGTCGGAGAATTCGACTATCATGGATTCGGTTTGTGATTCCATCTCTACCAGCTTTAGCGGAGCCATTCCGTAGCCCCTAGTCCGGCAATCTGTAAATACTGGAATCGGGTTCAAGAACTCGACTCAAGTTCTCTCCCGTTTCTATGGCCTTCAGCACACGTTGCGTACGAAGAAAAACAGAACGGCGGAAACCCTTTCCGGCACCAGTAATGGAATAATTCATTATCCAGTCACGAAACTTGATAATCATTGTGTCGTTCTCACGCTCAACAAGGCCAGAATAAAGCACCCTGTATAGCCGGTCTATTGACTCCTTTTCAACTCCGTTCAGCAGCGCAAGAACACACGCCCCAGCAAGTCCAGCATGAGATATTCCGCGCTTTTTCTGTGACCTGCACGATTGAACAAAACGAATTTCAGGCTCGTATTTTTTTGCAATTTCAGCCGTCCTGCTAAGAGAAGCTCTTTCTCCTTCGCGCACGTCAAGAACGGACACAATCGCCACGACATCCTTGTTTATCCATGCCTCGCCATTGATAGCGCAACAATCGGCAATCGACCTAGCTCTTAACCGGTCGATGTGCGGGGTTTTCTCAATCCCATGAACAACCAGCATCGTGACCGTTACTCCAGCCTCAATTACCGCCATGAGCCTGTGCTGCCCGTCAGCAAGTGACCCATCTTCAAAAAACCCAATCCCTTGATGAGTCAAAGCGTAATTTCCACGCTTCATATCGTCAGCGTATGACAACACCACGCGACGATTTACATTCCTATTGTTGGTGTTGTCTTTAAGCCACCGCTTTGCAATGATTGGCGTCACTTCGATTATTTCTGTTTTCATAACCTACCCCTCAAAGTTATCAGTTCTGGTGTTGGCATCTGGACTACGTTCATCCCTGAATCTCCACTTAGTCTTTAATCAATTGCAGCCGAGTGAGGTTGAGCGTTTGGGAAAGCTATCCCCATACCCGTAAGGGTAAGTTCAGCAGTCCCATTTTGCAGCGTCGGTCGGCCTTATGGTTTCATACGAAGGAAGCAACCCGGGCATGGGTCATTGCGTTGTCTTAATGCATTACGTTGCATTACGATGCACTATCTCTGTGTCCAAGTTGTGTGACCATGGCGCGTGTACCTACCTACCTACCTCTCTAGGGTGAAGATCAAAATCAGCACGGGCACTGGGCGCGCTGGATGTCGACGAGTAGAAGAAATCGTTTAAGGTGAAAGACACACACATACACACACTCAGACTGCTGGGTTAGGTTTCATGCCAGAACAACAAAAACAACAACAACAACAACAACAACAACCACCACCACCATAGATGTCTTACCCGAACTTCACACACGCAAGGGGTTGCACGACAAGCCCGCTGCATGGTATCGTACCGTACACTACTACTTCCAAGTACGCGATGTACTTGTACGTACCATTACTAGTACATACAGCAGTATGGGCCCGCCGACAAGAAACGCCTACGTAAAAAGCTCGTACTCTGAGCAATATTTGGAACGTTATTGTGACACCAACCTTCAACCTTGAGCAACCTTCAGCACAGTCTATTCTAGTAGGCTTTAGTGCCGCGCTTGCCGCTGAGCACCATTTCTTGACCCAAATTTCCAGGGCTCTCCTCGGTAATTTTCCCGCGAACCACGGTAACCGCAGGAGATCAACGATGTCAGCGCCATTCATGAAGAGCAAACAGTGTCAAGAGCATGATAACATAGCCACAATCACGGGGAATCGAATGGTGGCATTTTTTTTTTTTTCGGTATGTTTAAGAGACACGGCGGCAGGGCCATGGTAACGATACCACGGGTTTTTTTTTTTTTTTCATTTACCGTGGTATCGTCACCCCCGTGGTCCTACGGCTTCATCTTTTACAAACTCAAAAATAAAGAAAATGCCACCACTCGATTCCCCGCGATTGTGGCTTTTGTATTGATGCCTTTGACACTACTCATTCCTCATGAATGACGCTGATATCGTCGATGTATCCTAAATTGCCGTGGAAACGAAAAAATCACCGTGGAGAGCCCCCTGCAAAATTCTTAGCTTTTCCCAAAAAGAGAGCCTAACGTTCTTTGTTGGGCTTTTTCCTATTACAGCATACAGTAAGAAAGAAGGACGGTTGGTAAGACAATACCAGGTACTAACTTGCATTAATATTGCCGCTACAGGTAGGGGTCCCTCAGTAATGCCGGTCTGCGCCAGCCAACAAAACCGGCACTATATACTGCGGCAGCCGGCACTACTCCGCACACTGCCACTACAGAGGTATGCCCACTTTAGCTAAGAACCTCCGGTTTAAGATCATTCCCGGAGCAATAAGACCAGGTCAGTCGCAGTGTCCCTTCAGAGCTAACTACTTCCAATTTGTGGGGGGAATATAAGACCAAACATGGAAATGAGACCATCGAAAATGGCCTGTCCTAAAGGTGCTCTTCAACTGGGTGTACCACTGCTTACAATACGTATAATAGGTTATTCCCAATTGTGCCGAGTGACTTTCCCGGAACTACTGCGGCAACCGAAACTACTGCAACCGGCACTACTGAGGGGCCCCTACTGTATACCTGAGCCCCAAAGCGGTTATAATCCTTTTCGGACCCAGGTGTAGCGACCAAAATAATAATGCCAGATGCGGCCTTGTCGGTTGTCTAGTGTGGGCGCGCAGCAGTACGACTGATATCATGCCGTGTGCGTGGCGGATGCCGTATGTCCTTGCACCTTACATTGTTGTAGCTCGGGTACACCCCACCCCCCCCTACCCCAGCAGTACGCAGTGTAAGGCTGCTTCGTGTGACCGATGCTGTAACCGTCGCTTTTTTTGGACACTTTTCTTCTCTGGATTCCCCAAGGGAGTAATATCCTCCCACTGTGGGGGGGGAGGGGGGGAGGGGGGTGTACTCAATTCGTGCATGGCC
>JAYJME010000852.1:0-19150 GCA_036873775.1 Costaria costata | reverse complement strand
GTTAGGATGGGTTCATCTGTGGGTTGTATGGTCATTTTATATAGCTTTTCTTATTTAATTAGTTATTATTGCTTTTGAGAAAATTCGTTTATAAGATCCCATGACGCTAAAGCCTTTTCATCAATAAGTTTCTTTTCTTTTAAGGAGATTTTATTCTTTACATCTTGAGAAAAGTTTGTCTGCTTAAATACAACACGCCAAAAATTAGGGTCGTTTTCAACGTCAGACTTCTTAAAGTCCGTCTTTCCATTAATCGAAATAATCTCTCCATCATCTGTGATCAGAGAGTATTTTTGGGGAGAAACTTGTTTTAGATTGTTAGTCATGCGTTGTAATAAATCGAAAAGCCCTGAAAAAGGTAGGATACCAGAATCGTAACTAACATCGAGGGGTAATGAAAAATCTTTTGATATACTTCTTGATTTTAAGGCTTTCATTGTAAAGGTAGATCCGTATGATATTTTTGTTTCATCGTCTTTGTCTGCGGAAATATTTTTAGCTGACATTAATATTACACTGTCGGAGATTTTAACGAACCCAGTGCCACCAGAAGGAATAGATTTTTGATATAGCCCACCAATCGACTGATATGAATGATTTACCGTTATTACTATAACATTGTGGTTGTTTATAACAGTTAAAAGATGTCGTGCTACTTCATTTAATTTTTTAGCTCGAACAGCGGGTTGGGGACTTGCATCGTCCTCTATGACCCTGTTAATTTCTGTGGTTGTTCCAATTTGACCTATACCATCAATAACTATAATAAATGTTTTATCTTCATTGCCTTTGGCTTGAATAATATTTGCAGTATCATTCAAAATCAACCTACCTAATTCGTCTGGGTCATAAAATTTTCTAGGCTTTACTATTTGATCTAAATTTATTTCAAATTTGTCATAATTTTCGTATGTTAATACCGATTCTGAATCATATCCAATAAAAACAGCATTAGGGTTTTGTTTTAAAACGCTTGCAGCACAGGCTAAGGCTACAGAACTTTTGAATGAAGAAGCTTCGCCGACCAGCATATATCCACGATTTGTCTGTAATCCCCCAAAGAAATCACCTGATAGCATAAAATTTAAGGCTGGATATGGGGTTGTATATGAAATTATTGTTTCATTAAAATCGTCTTTATTGCATCCGATTTTAAAATCATATTCTCTTTTTAAATTTTTTAAATAGTTACTTGGTTTTACTGCCACTATATTATCTTTCTTGTTTATAAGAAATATTATACTATAGAGGTGTGTAAATGTCAAATTTTTTTAAAGACGCAAGTCTTTGATGTTGTTGACATTTAAAATTATTTTTATTTTCCTAATTATTATATAAATAAAGCCTGTCACGGTTCGGAAAAACCCACAGGCACTAACGCCACAAGGAGGCATCAGGTATGATAATTAGCAACGCTAATTCATGTGAAAATAATATCACAAAAAATAAAGAAAATCAACAAAATTTATGTTATATTTATAGACATATTCGTTTAGATAAAAACGAAGTGTTTTATATAGGAAAAGGTACTAACACCACAGGTAATATTGACAGAACCGCCCGAAAGGGCGAACTGTATGAGTGTACTGCTTGTGAGATGGTGATTGATGCTGATACAAATGCGGCAATTAACATTTTGCAACGAGGAACGTATAGTTCCTCGACAGCAAAGCAAATTGCGTGCATTTCCTAGAAATTCACAGAAATTTGTAACTATAGAATTATAACCATTATTTATTTTTCCTGAAAATAAATTGATATGCCCTAATTTTTCAATGGAAATATTTTCAAAGTAATCATAGTTAAGATTTTCTATTCTTTCTATATGTTTTTGCATAATTTACCTCAAATACGTTAATTGATTTTTAGTTTTGTAGATTTTTTTAGTCTTAGGAGTTTCAAGAATAAAAAATCCATTTTCAATAGATTTTAAATAAAAAACCATGCCAATATTCCAATCGACAACATGAACTTTTTGTCCTAAATATTTTATGGGTTCTTCTATTATTCCCAAGATGTGACCTGTTAAGGTTTTCTCTAGTCCTTTAACAAAAACCCAAACTTTACGACAATCATCTATTGTACGTAATTCCGCCGTATGGTAATTCCAACCTAGATATTCAGATATTTTGCGGTATAGATCAGATCTTGAAATTTTACCTTTTTGCCATAAGGGGTCAATAATTTCATGTAGTTTACTTCGTGCATATTTTATTTGAGGTGTTGGAATAACTCCAAGAGGTTTATACCCTTTTTTACCTTTATGACATCCAACAAAATGTTTACATGAAGGGCATTGCCAAAAATAAGCGTATATGTCGCTCCTATGGGGATATGCTGTCGTTGCATCAATTAAATTACATATCATATCTGATTGACAATTACAACAATAAACACTTTTATTGGAAGTCATAATTTTACACCTGTATCTGTTGATATTTTTTCATTATCAGTCATAATTATCATAAAAACTTAAAAATGTCAATGGTTATTTTAAATGTTTCCATATAGAAGTACTTCTTAAATCTTTTTTCCTACTCGTACAACAAACAATTCCACAATATCCATAGCTTTCTTTCTCTGAATGTTTTTTCTAACTCGCCTATTTAAATTCTCTTTCTGGTGATCACTTAATTCTACGTCAATATAATCATCTGTAAATAATTTAATAGGTTTTGATTTTCTACCATTTTTTCCTATCCCTTTATGTTTAAATACCATAATTACATTCCTAAAAATTTAATCCAATTATTAGTAAGTGTTTGATAATCAGCTCCTTCTGTATCTGTATGATCATAAACTCTTTTGACTTCTCTTTTAATGAATGCTTTAAATCCATCATCAAAATTATCCCAATTACGCTCTAGTGTAGGTACTATGCTAGCATCAAGACCGATTAACCCCCATAAAGAGCATCGTATAGCAAGTTTTAATGTTACTATTTTTTCATTATCAGTCATCTTTATCATTTGTTATCCTTTATTGTCTCTAATTTTTCTTCTAGGGATTTAAGTATTTTTATATCATCTGCAACTGTTGGAATACAAAACAATAACAAATTTAAATAATTAAATCCCTTGTTTTTGTTGAGGCTTTCTACGTTTTTTATGCCCTCAGTAATACGAGATTGGTAATAATTAATATCACTTTCAAGGGCGGTATAAACATCATCAGGACGAATAATTTCATATTTATTTGATAGCCATGAATTTTTAAAATCGTAATAATCTTCATCAGTCATTTTAGTTCCTTTAAATTATTTTATTTGATAAAGCCCAGCATTTAGTAATTTTTTTAAAATCACATTTTGAACAAATACTATGTTCTGTTATAAAATATGGTGAAATTGATACCTGTATAAATGTAAATTTATGTAAACAGTCCATCTGAATATTATATTTAGATATAAAATTGTTTATCATCTTCATTTTATTATCATTTTCTACATTCATAATTATTTAAACCGCAATAGGTGCTTTTATCTTTGGTTGATAATATAACATTTTATATAATAAATGTCAACAAGTTTGCTAATTATATTATAAAAGTTCCCCATCACGGTTTCGTACACCTATGGGGTCTAAAGTCACGGAAGGACATCAGCTATGGTAATTAGCGAAGCTAATTTATCTGATGATAAAAATATCACAGATACCAAAGAAAATCAAGATAAAAAATTATGTTACATATACAAACACATTCGTTTGGATAGAAACGAAGTGTTTTATATTGGTAAGGGAACTAATACTAGAGGAAATTATAGCCGAAGTAAATCTAAAAATCGTGATAATTCACATTGGCATAATGTAGTCAATAAACATGGTTATAAAATAGAAATTGTTGTAGAGAATCTAACTGAGCAAGAAGCTAATGAAAAAGAGATGCAATACATTTTAGATTACGGTAGGATTGATTTAAGCACAGGTACGTTAGTAAACATGACCGCAGGCGGTGATGGTTCTATCGGTCATAAACATACTGAAGAAGCTAAAAAGAAAATGAGCGAAGCAACGAAAGGAAATACACGGTGGTTAGGCAAAACCCATACTGAAGAAGCAAAAAAGAAAATTAGTGATGCAAAAAAAGGTAATAATACTTGGCTAGGTAAAAAACATACAGAAGAATCTAAAAAGAAAAATAGTAAATCAAATAAAGGTAAAAAAATGTCGGATGAAGCAAAAAAGAAAATTAGTGAATTTCATAAAGGTAAGAAAAAAACACTTGAACAAATAGAAAAAAGGTATAAACCTGTTGGTCAGTATAAAGACGGTAATCTTATAAAAGAATATCCGTCAATTAAAGCAACCACGCTAGATGGTTTTAATTCTAATGGTGTTAGCCGATGCTGTAGAGGTAAAATAACTCATCATGGCGAATTTCAATGGAAATTTATATAAATTAATTTAAATAGCTATTGGTGCTTTAATTTTACTTTGATATTGATAATTGATTAAATGAATATCATCAAAAGTTGGTATTCCGTCACAATTATCAATCGCAACTGAAGGAGAACCATGTAAAAATGGTCTTGATAAGTATTCTTTGACTTGTTGGAGGTGATTTTTATAAATATGTGAATTTCCAATATCATAATAAACTGTACCTGCTTTATATCCTGTCATTTTAGCCACAATCATTAATAAAAGAGATTGTTGTGGAATGTTAAAAAACCCCCCTAAAAAAGTATCGCAGCTTCTTTGCATCGTTGACATATCCAAAAATCCATCATCATTCACATACCATTGATTAAAACTTGTGTGGCAAGTTGATAAATTTCCACGCCCTAATTTAGCATTTTCTGTTAATGGAATACCCTTTTTAGGGATAAATGAATGTACCCAACTGGTTAAACAATGCCTACGTGAATGTGGGTATGTTTTGATACATTCTATCAAATCCATAAATGGGTCTTCACCATTTAAATTTCTAAAAATAGTTCCATACATATTTCCGATAGACCCATCTTCTCCCGACCATTCATTCCAGATGTTTGAATCTAAATCATTTATATTATTACTACCTGATAAAAACCATAATAATTCTTTAACAATAGCATTGAAATTAACAAATTTCTTTGTAAACAGGGGGAAGTTTTTCCCATCATCCAGATAAAATTTCATGGTATCTGGACGGAACAAAGATAGTGTACCTACCAATGTTCTGTCCATATTTTGTTTGCCACAATCTAGCACTTCCTGTAAGAGATTGTGGTATTGCAATTCTTGCTCGTTTATAATCATTTTTTTACTCGTTTCTTAGTTCATAAACTTCTTCAGATATTTCATTTTTAACAACAGTGTTAAAGTCAATCAATAGCCCTTCTAATCTATCGTTGATGTATGCCACCAAATGATAGTCATGTTCAAACATATCTTCTGCATTTACTTGATCTTTTATAAATTCCCCATTTTCAGAAATAATAAAAGTAAGGTATTGTTTGTCTTTGGGCTTTAACATGATAACTTTATAGGTATCAAAAATTAATTCTTTTTTATCTATGCTAATAAGGTAGTCATCACTCATTAAGCAATTAATCAACTTAATTTGTGATTTATGTAGTTTCTTTTTAATGATGGGATGTTTTGATTTAAAAATACCTAGAATTGACATTGTATTCTCCTTTGAATGTTGATCTTTGTTACTATAACATAATTATTCATAAAAATCAAGCATTATTTTTAACCAACAGTTTGTCCTAATTTAATGGCATTTGTTAGAGATTTAATGTAGCTCATTTTCTTTTCTCTACGCTGATACCCATTAGCATCTACTTCAGACATAATCATGTTTAATTCTGATGTCGTTAGGGGATATTTTCTCTTATATGCTTTACTACTCACTGAACACATGATTCTAAAAAATAAATCGAATCGTCCAGAACCATCAGTATTCATAATAGATTGATATTCTTGTACTTTATCCATTGGAACAAATGGACAATCCCTAATACTACTCCAATAAACATCTCTACCATTTAATTTTATCTGCTTCGCTTTGAAGTCTGAGAACATTTCTATATCTAATTTTTTTTGAGGGGGGGTGTATATAAAGGCGTTTTTAACCTTATTCACACATACCTTTTTATTACCTTTTTCTAAAATAAAATTTAATGCCCCATCAAATGTTCTTGGACACGCATTGGTTTTTTCTATAAAGTTTGTCTGTTTATCAAATAAATTATCATATAATCTATTAAGGTTTGTCCAAAAATGTAAAAATTCTTTATGTTCGACAGGTCTATCCAACTCAAATACCACCCTAAATCTTATATCTTCTTTGCGACATGAAGCAGAATTATACGCTATGTAATGATGATTTAAATGTTTATATTTTTCAATAAACGCATTCATACTCATACCATTTAAATTATCAATATCCATAAAATAACAACAGCTTGTTGATGCAAAAGAACCCTTTGTTCTAAATTCCGTTGTTGTTTCCCCCGATACAATGTGTAAATTGTTTTTCTTTGAGGGGGTATATATTTTATGTTGTTCGTATAACCACTTTTTTAAATATTCCCATTCTTGAAATCGTATAATATCCGATACTTTATCTTGATATTTATCCCCAACAAGAACTTTATTATCACCAAATATAGAAATAGCGTAAGACATTTTTCATTCCTTAGATTTATCTCTTGTGAATTTAACTACTTTACCCATAACATTATTGCTTTTGGGAGGCTTGTTATTAATTGGGATTGGTATGATATTTGTACCATTGTTAGGCTTTTTTTCATGGGATTCAATTTCTTTGATTATCTCATCAACAAATTTATTGTGAGTTTCAACTTCATTAATAACCGTTTCTATCTCGAAATCTCTCATTGCACCACAATCCGTACACACAACCCTCAAAGATAAATAAATAAGCATATTCATATCTCTTATAGCCATAGGGGTTGGGAATATTGACAAATTTTGTGGATCTTCTTCGTTTTCCAATGCTTCTAGGTGACAATTACAGGTAGCATAAGTATCAGAACCCATTGTTACTGAATCTTGTATCATACACCTTACATCATTAGAAAATACATCAGAAAAGAAATACCCTTTTTTAGTTTTTTTTAATATATTTTTAATCTTTACATTTAAATTAGTTATCATTTATAAAATCCATAATCTCTTGGTAATGTTTTTCTCCAACAAGTTCATCATGCCCCAATTTTATAGTAAAGTCAATATGTAAATCTTGATTTTCTGATATATGGGGGTTTTTATCTTTCTTTTCTTTGTAGTCTTTTTCTATCTTAACAGTATAGGTATCAAATTTTCTTTTGCGATTAAGAATAGTATATTCATTGGGGAATCTAAAATCGTCAACAACAATATTATTACCTTCTCCTTTAGTTCTATCTAAAAATGATAGAACGTGAAAGTCTTTGTGTATCCGATCTCTTAGTATTTCTGTCCCTAAATATTGCATAATTTCCCTTGCAGTTATTTTGGGTTTGGATATTTTTTTAAAAAAATCAACCTTACACTCCGATATAGTTTTATCATCTAACAAAGATACTTTTTGACATCTAAGCCAATAATCGAAATATAAAGAGGCATTTATTGCACGAAAATCCTTACATGGCTGTAAACGCTGTTTTTTTGCGGTATAATCGCCATAAATCATTTCAGGTACTACCCCATCAAAGTATTCTTTCATCATGGTGTATGCTAATTCTTTTAGGGTATGTGCAAAAGATTCCTTGGTGAAACCGTTTTGCACAAAAATATTAGACAGAAATGACTTTCCTACCCCAATATCACCATTTATTAAGATTATTTTCTGTTTCATAATTTTCCTTTATTAAATTAGATGGTTAAACTAAAAGCATTATGAATGTTTGTGGGATTGGTCACTCCAAATATATTTTGTTGTGGTCTGTAAGATCTCATTTCATCAACACTCTTAACATCAACTTTCAAAGCTTCAATTATTTCTCTATCAAATGAAGTTACTTCTAGTATTGATTGGTCAATATCGTATATTCTTTGATAAGCAGGATTAAATCCCAACATAAATAAATCAGTTTTTTTACCTTGTCTGCTTTTTAAAGTAAAACACTTATGATGCTTTGTTTCTTTGTCCTCTAAATACGCATAAGCAAATGACACTTCATCTAAAATACCTTTAGCATAAGCAATATCCACAGAACTTAGATATTCTTTTTGTTGTGCGTCAGGTTTTAACTGCATCGCTGTCCATGATAATAAATTATTAGATTTTGAAAAGGAATCCATTTCCCTTGTTAGGGATATTAATTGAGACCATTCAGCGTCAGTGTTTCTGCCAAACATACGACCCAATTTCATTTTAGATAAGTAATCGAATATAACGCAATCTATTTTTATACCGTCTCTATCTTCAATAAACTTAACATAATTTTCTACCTCCTCAACCCCAGTCCTTTTAGGGGAGAAATATGATACATAACTTTCACCTGTTGTTTGTGACGAAAAATTGTTGAATTTATCTTTGAAATGATGTGTGAACATATCAGTTTCTCTAATAGATTTTGAATATATTTCGTTCATAGGAATGTCATATATGTTACTCATATATCTTTGTATGAGATCTGCTTCTTGTAATTCAAATGAAGCATATAAACAATTATATCCCATATTCAAAGCACCAATATAATGCCCCATGAGATGACAAGATTTACCAGACCCAGTCGCACCTATAACAACGTTAGTAGAACCTCTCTTTAAATTAAATCCTGCAACTTCCGATATTGTCTTTAAAGATGTTTGAACTAGTGGTTTACCTTCACTTAATTCTTTAATTAAACCAAAATATGTATTAATATCATTAAGTTTTGTTACTTTTTTAGGTGTTAAGCTTAAGTTGACCGCCTCAGTTAATTCAGGAACAAGTCGTCCTATTTCATCGAACTTTTCTTTACTCTCATTAGGTTTTTGTAGTATGTCTTGTATTTTTACCCCAATACCCAAAACACTATTGTTTACTAACCAATTTTGTGTTTCATTTGTAATGTATGGTATATCTATATCAGATTTATTATATTGATACAGTTCACCAAGTTTTTCTTGGTAAATATCCTGATCTTCTTTAAAGAATTTATGAAATGTCATATCCTTTAAAGACATATCCATAATTATATCCATACTCGGAAGGGTATTATATTCTGTGTGATATTTTTTTAAATATTTAAAAATGTGTTGATAGTAATTGTCATTAAAATATTCTGATTTTATATGCGATATGGTGTTGCTTATTTTTTCTTCTCTTAGTAATGCAACCAATAACATTTTTTCCGAAAATATGTTTTGCATAATGCCCCTTTTTAATAAAACTAAACTATCACAGTTTTTTAAAAATGTAAAGAGAAATTATTATTCATTAGTAACAATTATTGTCCAGTTGTCTGTTACGTCTGCATCTATTGGGTCAACCTTTATTTCTGTTGTGTGATCTATTTGAGAAGATGGTGGATAGTCATAATTTAACGTTATCTTTTTGATAACCTCTGCTGTTTCACCACTCGTGCGATAAAAATCCATCTTAGCATCAAAACTAAAAGTTGTCATTATTAATCTTGATTTATCTTTTGGTGAACCCTCATAATTATCAGTTTTAGATATACCAGAAAATGTAATTGGTACTTGTGTAACTATACCATTGTCCTGTTTTATTTGAACCGTAACCTTTGGATTAAATCCTGTAAATATTCTTTCTTGTACTTCATAAACATCATCAAGGTAATGTGTGTATAAATAAAGGCTGAAATTTACAATAAATGGGGTGGGTGAACGAATAACATCAAAAGTTCCATTGACATTTGCAATACAAGATGTTTTTGTAAAATACCTATTTTCTTTCCGACTTGAATCTAATTCCATTCGAGTTATTTCAAATGTTAAAAGAGGTAAATTTATTGATGGTTTAATGTTTGTTAGGTTGGGGTGTTCCAGTATATTAAGATAATCATAAGAGGCAGGTGCAAAATGTATTGGAAGTTTTACAGGCTTATATCCGTTAGTGGTGTTTCTATGTATTGTAATATTATTAAACAAATCACCAAAGGCTGTTAGTAATTTTCTTGTCGCTTCATTGTATGTTGCTATTGCCATGTATTAACCCCAAAATGGATTATTTGTTGGTAAAGGATTTATATAATCCTTAATATCTTTTTCTAATTCTTGATTCTGTGCTTGTTCTGAATTAGGTAATACTAGATCCGTTTCATTGTTTAATAAGGTACTATTTACATCGTATATCTTGCTGATTTCAAAACGCTTGGTGTTATCACTTGTTTTATAAACTAAATACGTTTCAGATACAATAAAATTTAATTGTAATTCATTGTTGGAAGTAATGTCAGTAATGGTCATACGGTTATTTACCGTATCAATACTTGCTATTTTACCTCGGATAGTAATCCCACTCCATGTTTGATCCACTTTATCACCAACAACAAAACTACCCACTTGATCTGTGTATTGTATTGTAACCTGATACCCATATTCGTATTGTATATTGTCAACAGCTGAAATGCCTGTTTCAATCGTATCTTGATTATAAACATATCTTTCTAAATAAAGTTCATAAAAAGTTAATTGTTGTAATTGGTAAAATGGCATTTCATGTTCAGTATAGTTAATAGTAAAAATACCTTTATAAACAGGAGAGTATATTAAATCCCCTGTACGTGGTCTAGCAAACTCAATAGGTAAAACCGCATGGAATCTGTTTTTTGTAATACATAAAGTTAAATATTCCCTATAATCCATACCATATTTTGCTTGTGCATTAATGGTATGAACATATTGTTCTTTATTTTTTACATATCCTTCAATAATATACGCATTTTTAAATACTCTGTGTATATCTTCTCTTAATAAAGCATCGACATCCAATCGTTCTTTTGGTAGGTAATAAAAATCTGTCCCAACCGCTTGAATAATATCATCCATTAATTGTTTGTACATATTTTGTGCGTCAGCATCAACAGAAGCGGTTAAATTATTAATTGTCATCAGTAAACATAAATCCCTAAAGGCATTCTATAATAATTCTCTACGTCTTGTTCAAACTTATTGATAGCTTCGTCTGCTCTTTTCTCTAATCTACCAACATCAAATTTAATACCCCCTGGAATATCAATGCCACTCAATTTCGTAAGATTTACAGCTTCATATTTTGATGCGTATGCTGATGCTAGGTTTAATAATAATCTATCCCCATAAACTCTATTATGTACCTCAGGATCAACGATAGTCTTTACTAAAAATACAAGGTAATCCCCTGCGATAATATCAATACCAATTTCTAAATCAAGCTGTACTCTATTGGAAAACTTGGAATAAGAGAACCCATCTGATGAAGAAAATACAGTTTTAAATAATTCAATATATTGTTTGGCTATATAATAATCTGATATTGTACTCGTATTGGTATGATTCATTGTCATAACACCCGTATTTAAAGCGGAATATACGTCAACACCATCTTCAATAGATAAAGAAGCTCTTTTTCTCACGGGTATAAATTTTAATATATCAACAATTTGTGTTGGTAATGTAATGGCATTATCCGCCCTCGTAACATCATCTTGAGTAACAAGGTACTTGAAGTATTTTTGTTCAGTTCCATCTTCTACTCTATCGTGAAAGAATTGTATTGCTTCATCAATGGCATTGGTGAGTTGCTCATCGGTAATATTGGGTCTAATAGCACCTTTGCCTAACTTTGCAAGTACCTTATCTTTTAATTGAGCCTTCGTTACCATTATTAATCCGTTTTAAATTAATTAGGTTTTTGATAGTTCTCTTTTTCAATAATATACGATTTAACCAATTCACTTCTTACAATGTCTTTGTGCGTAAATGAAAATCTGGTAAAATAATCAACTTTGTCTAATATGTTTAGGAAATCCGAAAAACCACTCTTATCATGGGATTTCTTTAAGTCAGATTGATAATAATCCCCTGCCATGATAAATTTACTATTTTTACCTAATCGTGTAATAATACTGTCCAAAGCATGAAAATTAAAATTTTGGGCTTCATCAACGAATACAATAGCATTGTCGAATGTTAATCCTCTTATAGCAACACCAGGCTCGAATATGATTCTTTTACCGAAATTGCTAAACCAAAAACCTTTACCAGCAATCTCATTTACAATATTTTCATACGGTATTAAAAAAGGTGCTAATTTAGCACCATCAGTCGAAAAGTCTATTCCACCAGGTAAGAACCCTACTTCAACAGTCTGCTGAGGGCTTCTTACTATAATGATTTTTTCAAACTTTTTCTCTTGTAGAGCAAGTAATGATAAATAAAGTGCTATGTACGTTTTCCCAGTGCCAGCAGAACCATCAAGGATTATATGATTCTTTGAAAATGCTGTTTTTACATTTTTCTGTTTACTTGTAAATTCAAAGGGGGGGTTATATTTACCGTTGGAGGGTAATATATCATCAATATCCGTTGATAGAGATGTTTTAGTCTTTTTTTTATATTGTCGAACCATAATATTCCTAAATGATTACTTTAATTATAAATTGTTATTTTTAATTTGTCAAATTTTTACTAAAGATGTAATTGTTATTTAATAGTAGTAAAAAATATAACCCACCAATAAATATAGATATTGTGGTTTTTGATAATATCTGTATTATATTATGTTCAAAATGTATAAAATGACAGCTACAAGTTACAATAATAAAATATAAAGACATTGTTATTGTGTATAATATAAACGCATATAAAATTGGATTTGTTTTACCCATTATTTGTTTTGCTACATAGATACCTATGATACTATTAATGAAGAAAATGGTTGTGCATAAGTAAAAAATCGTTCCAACATTAATCATTATAATAAAACCATTAATAATTTTGTCAGTAATTCTTGCGTTTTATCGTTGGACGATATGAATAACACTGATATAATGGTTACTAATATGGTTACTAATTTATTTTTATTGATTGTATTTAATTTATCATTATCTTTGCTATTTTTTATATTTTCAATTATATTTTCTAAATTTTTTTGTAGAGTTATAATATTATCTTCTATAGTAGCAAGTTTAAATTGTATTCTTTCGTCAACATGGTTTACATCTTTGCGAATATCTTTTAGCTCGTTTGCTAGTGCTAGATCAATTCTTTGAATTGATAGTAATATACCACTATAATCTATAGGTGGTGTTTGCATTTTATCCCCTATCGTCTCGCAAATACTGTAACATAAATTTTAGTTGGATCAATAAATCCCCCCCCAAAAGTTCTGCATTCTATTCCAACAGAGTTGGCGGTCACATCAACTACCCTCGCAAATCCCGCACTTAAATCAGATGAAACATTTATACAATAATTATTATTAGAAAACCCTGTTGTAAAATTTAAAGTATAATTACCAACGCCATTATCCACAATAGATAGTATGTTGTAGCTATCTAAGGCTGTAGGTGTTCCCTGACCATTAAAAGTACACCATGCTGAGGCTACTTGTCCGTTTGATGATAGTATTATATCAGTATCAACCGTACCTACATTAACCGTACCTACTGCAATTCTTGAACTGGCGGTCGCACCATCGGCAACAAAGGCAAATTCATTAGTAGAATCATTGAAGCTGATATAGTCTGAGTTTAAAGACGCAAACGATAAATTACCAGTCCCAACGTGTATATCATTATTTCTTGTGTCTAACCGACCATATAAAGATAAAATACCAGCATCATCTAATTGCATTAATGGTGAACCACCATACCCAACGCCGTTATGTCTCCATTGGAAATCCTTACCAGTATTGTTATTATTATCATCAATATTAAATATCATACTGCCTACACTTTGAAGCCTTAAAGCACCAATATCTGCTGAATCTTGTTTTAATACTATGTCGTTGGAATCATATACCAACCCACTATCACCCATAACAAGGCTTCCTGTTCCTATGTTGACGTTTCTATTGTTGGTTGTTATTGAAGTTTGTAAAATAAGGCTATTGTCACTTAATGTAATATTCGTACCAGATAATATAATAGAACCAGTGTCATTAAGAACATATAAACTGTCGTTGGTGGTTGTCCCAAAACCTATATACCCTGCTCGTGTTATAGTCCCCCCAACACCATTAGAATAATCAAAGCTTATAATTGGATTCGCCAAAACAGCTGTTGTAGCATTAGCATCAACAATACTTAAAATATCCCCCCCAGAAACAGAATTTATAGTTGTAGTACCTAATTCGGTTATACCAAATAACCTGTTAGCATTATTTATAGAATTGGAATATATATTAAAATTAGTTGTTGCATTATTATCAGAATCTAAAACTATATTGACATCACCGATAGATTGAATGGCATTACCTGTCCCTAAGTTTATAGACCCATCTTTTATTAAAACGCCATCAATATCAACTCCATTATTGTTTGTAAGTTCTAGTATGGTGTTGGTTTTTAAAGATGCTGGTGTTTCTAATGGGAGTGTATCAATACTTATTCTTGTTTCATGTAATCTAATGCCTCCGAGTAAAGCACCCCCTGTATTGGCATATCTATTAATACTAAATACATTGGTAGAATCTATATAGCCAATATCGCCTTTTAACGCATCGCCTGCTTGTGTAAATGTCAAAACATTATTAAATGCGTCTTTTGATATTAATTTTATAGTAGTTGCATTATCATTTGTACTGTTGCCAAATTCATATACACCATTAGAGAACTTTGTTTCGATATTATTCCCAATATAAAAATTATGACTTAGTGGGGAAATACCTGTTTTAAGTATCGTATAAAGATTATTTGTCGTAGCACCATCATCTGAAATATTAAATATACCAAATGCTCCGCTGTTAAATACATCAATCGCTGTTGTTTTTGTATTTAATGGTGCTACAGAAGAGAATAGTTGAATAGAACCTGTCTTTATTACAGCATTTGATATATTATTACCTTCAAAAAACCTAAACTCATTACTTGCTTCATCAAATTCAATCCTATCGTCTTCGTTACCAAGTGATCCAAATACCAATTTATCAGAATTTGTTGATAATATACCAGTAACATTAACGTTTTGTCCAAATGTAGTTAGATTACTTGAGTAGGGATTAATAGTGTTTACTTCTAAACTGGTTTCTACTCTGAGTGCAAGGTTATCAACTAAAACGTCAGTTTCACTGATAAAAATACCCCCAAGTAAAGCACCCCCAACATCAGCATTTCTACTAATGTTAAATCTATTTGTTGATTCACTATATCCAATACTACCCTTTATTCCATCACTTTGTCTAAAAACTAAACTTGTATTGAAACCAACTTTGGATTGTAGTGTTATTTGCTGGGTAGCGTCAGTGACAGTATCACCAACAGTTAATGTAGTTCCTTGTAAGAGAAGATTTACGTTATCACCAATATTCCATGAGTGGGAAACTATTGAGTTTGCCGTCCTTCCTATGGAATATGCTTGTTTAAGGGTAGTTGATGCGTCATTGTTACTTGAAATCCTAAACGTACCACTCGTGGAGTATATCTCCCAATTCTTACTATCAACACCTTGGTCGGATTCATTTAATATTAATTTAGGCGTAGCATTTATAATATTAATATTAGCATTAAATTTTCCTAGATGATTAAATGTTATTCCATTAGAATTTCTTTGATTGATAGTGTTAACAAATAACCCTTGGTCTAAATAAGTATTATATCTATTAAATATTTGCGTGCTACTTGCATCTATAAATAATGCTTCTGTTCCTTGACCATTAATAGTGAAGTCCAAATTCGCAGATGTTGGATTAAATATGCTACCGATGTTTAAATAACTTACAAGTCTATTTGCCCCATTTAATATACCTTCGTCTTTAATAATTAAACTGTCAACAAGAACACCATTGTTTAATGTTCTTTCAGATATAGTATTAACTGAAATTGGTAATGTACTTGTTATATTAGTATTATCAATTTTTAGTCGTTCAAGTTCATTTGTAAAAAATTGATGACCTGATATAACACCAGATGATCTATTTATTGTATATGCTTGATATGAAGTACCATAATTGTCAGATAACCCTCTTATTTGTAAATCATCATTTGTGGTTGAATTATTAAATGACCAAACTTTACCATTTGATGTACCATTAGACTTTACTGTCCTTAAATAAGGGGTGTTACTTATTAAATCTAAATCGCCAGAATTAAGCTCTCCAGTTAAAATATAAGGGAGGGCGGTTGGATTAACATTACCCTGATGTAGAATACCATAAGATAAAGCAGTTCCAGGTTTTATCTTCCATTCATTATCAGATTCGTCCCAAATTATTCTTGCGTCTTGTAATGCGTTACTCCGTTGTAATATAATACCACCATCGCCAACTGGTGTTAAGGAAGCATCATCCCCCAAAGCAATAAAAGTATTACTTATGTCTAAGGTATCTCCAGCACCTCCACTAAATCTAACAGAACCCTTAAATTCCACATCATGTTTGAAAGTGACGTTGTTTGAAGTGCCAACCACCTCACCAAATGTGTAAGTTCCAACAAGAGTTTGTGGTATGCTGTTTAATTTAACTGATTCGATTGCATTGTTTCGTACTTCATTAATTGAATTAACGACTGACGTTTTATTTGTAGTATTTAAAGATGTTATTTGTCCTACTTCATCAACTAGAAGATTGAATTTACCTGTAACACCTAACCTATCACCTGTAGGGGCAAACATTTCAAATTCTATACCTGTGTTGTATGTACCACCTGTAACGCCATCTCTAATTTTTTCAGACATTATTTTTCCACTTTAACTTAATTAGATTATTGGAGCTTTTCTTCAATAGCATCAAGACGTTGAATTAAGGTTTCACATAGGTCTTTATACTTTTGTAAATCATTTTCTTTGTCTAAAATATTTCTTTTAACCATCTTACGATTAATTAAATTACTCTTATTATTGTTAATAATAACCCCTGTTTCTAGGTCTTTTTCTAAATCGGGGTTATCTAATACTTTCGCTTTTTTTCTTGCCATAATTAAATCTTTCTGAAATAATTAGGTAGTTGCAATTATACGGTAATCCTTAATAACAGGTACATTTGATGAATTGGTAGATGTTAAAACTAATTTTCCTGAATATGTCGTAAAATTATCTAGGTTATTTATAGTATATGAAACCTCATTAAATGTATCCAGTGTTTCTGAAAATTTAATAGGATCGTCAGGGGTTGCTAAGACCCAATCAGTTTCATCGAAATTGCTTTCATCTCCTGAGGATATTTTATAATAAAAATCAACATAACTACCTGAAGGGCGACTTACATTGAAATATACTTTCAGGGAATCAGCATCTTCTTTAACCACAAACTTTTTATCAACATGACACGCCAATGCACTGCCACCAATTCCTTTAGTGTGAGAAACAAAGCCTGAAACCGTGTTAAAACCGTTTAAATCAGTGTTACTAGGGCGGTCTATTCTGTTTGCTACAGTTACTAAGGATATTCTTTCTAAGTCTATGACAGGACTTAAATTACTTTGTGTCGTAGAAAAGTTAGCCTCAAATCTTAAAGACTTTGCCCCTGACAGTGCAGACAAGGTTTCGTTTTGTTGACTTACAACACAATATGGTTGACGGAAAGAAAAGGTTTCATTTGGTATTACACTAATATAGTTAGATAGAGAGTATGGTGTTTCTGAACCTGCTAGAGATTGTGCTGTTGATATTCTACACCGATAACTTATGTCTGTGTTTGGTAATACTATCTCTTGAATAATCGGAGTTATTGTATTAGCTATATTATTCTCGGACGCATAAATATTAGCCCCCCCTGCTCTTCCAGTTGCATTTGCATTTGTTGTAACCGTTATTTTATAACTGTCCATTTCAACATCTGATATTGCATGGGTGTTTGTTGTTTGAGGAGTTGTATCGTTTGATGATGCAACTTTATTAATTTGCGTTAGGGGTATATTGTTGATGTTAGATCCTGAGGTTGCTTGAACACCTGTGATTCTTACCCTTGACCCCTCAAACATCCCATGATTTCTATGATGTACTTTAATAACATTAGAGCCGTTAGTAAATTCTAAAGAATCTGTGTCAAGTAAGGCTAAAGGCATTGTCACATTGTTAAATACCGCAGTACCTGAAGTTTGTGTGAAATCAGCTCTATTAAGAGTGAATTTAATATCTTGTGTCTGTTCAGGTGTCCAAGTGGACGCATTTTGCGATTTAAACATAACCCCTGCGTATGGTTGTTTGTCCACACGATATGATGTGTTTGTAACGTCAGTACCGCCTAGTGTAGCAATCCATACGAGATACTTATCTGAGTTTGATAATATCACAAAACAATATTCAACTGATTGCTGTAAATACACTAGGCTTCTAAACTTGAAATTAGTTGAAGATGATGCGTTATTACTAGTATTAACACTTGCTGGTAATATAGTTACCTCAGAAAATGGTACTATTCTGTTTGTTGGAATACCATTTTCCATTACTCTTATTTGTAGTGTAACAGGTATTGTTGGGTCTTTGGTTTTGAAAAATATATCAATAGATTCAAGAAATACCCCCCCAACACGATCCAATAAAAATGACTGGGCTAAAGGGTCTATCCATTGTGTTGTTTCTTGTATTCTTGTATCAACTACAACACGATTCTCTCGCACAACACTTCTTTCGATGCGTGGTACTTGCGTAGATATAACAACGTTTTCTTTCTGCTCAATTATACCCTTTGCCTCATAAATAATCTCAGATGTTGTTGTTTCTTCATTTGTATTGTTTGTGGGGGAATCTGTTAGCTTAAATGTTCTAGCACCTGTCTTAAATCTTAAATTGTTATTATTTGGTATAATGAACGAACCTTGAACAACACCGTTGGCGTTAGTAATTAATGCAGAAGATCCATTGGGGTGGCTTGTACGATTTAAATAATTTGTTACATCTGAATCGTTTATATCAGAGTATTCTACAAATGTTTCAGATTTAACGTAGTTACTTATGTCTTGACCATCAAAAAATGGATATACTTTAGTGTTCGGTTTCAATCTTTCAGCTTTAAAATACACTTTACGAGAACGCATAAATGGGATAAAATTTACTTCAACAACTCTATCGCCGATATTGTTCGTTAATGTTTCACTTACTGTGCGTCTTTCTATTCCTGTTCTAGC
>JAYJME010000851.1:0-19151 GCA_036873775.1 Costaria costata | reverse complement strand
CCCCGTCCCCGTAGCCCTGTTGTCGAGGATTTTGTCACTCCATACTTGGATGGGTGAATTACTAAGTGACCGATGTTCAACAGTGCGCCGCACGTTATACCTCGTGGGATAGTATAGCTGTCGCAGGGATGTTTGGTACCTGTCGTCAAATGGCGAGCGTTGTTGCCCAAGGTATATCCAGTTGTGGAAAGGGTACAAGGTATCACACAGTACATAACATTTATATTGTTAGTACTGTAGTGATGCCACCGGTCTGCACTAGTAGTGCTTTGCATATGCCGGTAAGAGAGATATCTGGTGGTAAACTGGGGTGTAGTTTGGGATTGAGTGCTCGTACTACCACAGTATGTATAGCAGCACAGACGTACGGTCGTCTCCTACCAGTACGCTTGCCACTGAAGCAGTACGCTCGTGGTCGATTGGCGACGACTTGTTATTCCGCTGGCCGCACCGTGGAGCCACCGGTAGTAGGATAAGTGGTAGAGTCGACCAACGGACCTTACCCCTGCGTGATCTCAAAAGCGACCACCGTAATACAGTATAGGTAGCACTTATAATAGTTCGTTGGGTCGACAGATCAAAATATCTCAATAAAGTGGGAGCCCTCGCCATAGCCCGCTGTAGTGGGGTACCGCATTGAGGTGGGTCCAACTTTGCAGTGCGGTAGGTACCCTACTGAAGAGTGGTTTATGGTGAAACAGTTGGTTCCAGATACCCTGAATAGAACAGGGGTCGTATTAACATGGATCATGAACAGGAAGTGAATGGGCGATCACCGCCAACAGGACCCCGGTACGCCACACTGCCGTTCAGAGGTATTCTTAGCGGTGCTATGGTTAATATAATGTATAACGCACGTGTCCGTTCCTGCTGTATGAAATTGCAGTCGACACTGCTGCATGTACACCGCTCGGCTGCAAAAGACGGATGCGTCAGCGCACACAGTCCGAACCCACCGTTTACCTGTACTACTATAGCAGGGCATACACTACGCAGATCATGCACAGTCATTGCCCAACGACGCAATCCACCACACTGCACTAGAACCTGTTGGCTAGTCTAATCGTGATCTCTCGGGTGCCCGCCCGCCGCGCGGGTTCGGAATCGTCGCCTGCGAAGAACCACACCCCTTCCTTAACGTATGCCGATATGGTACTTTCGCGCGATTGCGCAAACCTCTTGAGAGGATCGAAGTACTACGTACGCAAGGCGGTTATGCATGGACACCCGCGAGCTCCGTTCTCGCAACATCGTCGCTGTCGCACTCGCTATGAGATGCTTTTCCCTCCCCTAGGGCCGGCTCCAGATTTGTCTCCATGATCAAGTCCTGCTCATCGATGCTCAGAGCCGCTACTATAGGCCCTCCTCGTCATTTGATATTTGTACCCACACCCTTGCCGCCTGTAAGGCGGTCTTGTCTGCAGGCTTTCCGAATAAGATATCCAGGTCCGTCAACAGGTCGCCAAAATTCGCGTCGTTACTACCAAATCTTAGCGCTCTTGCCACATGCACACCCAAGCCCAAGTCGTTTGCTTGCGGGCATGAATCAGGCACAGTTCCCTTGACGCACAAGGTAGAGTGCATGATGAAACTGGTCGTGCTGCAACGGGGATACTGACAGCTGAGCATAGGTTTCTCCTGTCGTTGCGTGCGTCTGTCCTGTACTGAGCTCGGATTCTCGGTAGGTACGACGATGCGGAACGATAGTGCGAGGCTCGCTCGAAAGAGGGGCCGGTCCCACATTAGGCCGGCAACCACACTCTCGTTGGTAAATGTCGCGACAAGTATATTTGTACCACACTCAACTGTCGCCTGGAACCAAAGCGGGACCCCCGCGGTACCGGGAAAAACGTTTTGTCGGTTTAGGTTTTCGGTCATCCTGAACAATTTCACTGATTAATTGGAATGTTGCCTTTATTCGGAATGACTCCAGAACCACCCCACCGTAATAAAACGTTGTTGCACCTGCCTTTGAGTTTCAGAGTAGCGAATGGAGCTACACCCAGTCTGCTGTCTGAGAACGTTAGGACACCTGTAGAAAGTCGGTTGAATGTTCGTGGTGCGGGATCGTGTACACCCGCACTTGGTTGCCACGGGGCAGATATTGCAGTACATGCGGAAGTACACACGGTTCAACGTTTAAACCGTATGGGACGACTGCTGTGATACCCGGCAAGGGCTGTTGGCCGTAAGGATTTGTATAACACGTTATCCTATACATCAGACGGTAGTGTGTGAAGCAGCGATTGTGCTTCGATGCCGTTTTACCTAGAAAGGGAATTGTGATGTTTGAAACCGTGGTGTTTACCAAGCCTGGAGGACATGGATTCAATTATGTTTTGGGGTTTGGTTTGTGGATTTCAGTTGTCGGATTATGTCCTGCGGTATTTGAATTTCAGTTTGAGATGTGAGGTTCAGGTTTCTAGGCTTTGGGTACGATTTCCTGCTTTTAGGGTGTTAGCTTCAAATCACCAGAATATTGTCAGCAGTGCTTACTTCTGCCGTCCATCTAGCACGGGAGCAGTTGAGTGCACGATACGACAGTGTAAATGCGTGGGAGAACGTACAGACATCAGACATGTTTGTCCCGGAGCCATTCAATACGCCCCAGACAGGGCTCAGAATTTACTCTGCACTCTACGTCTTACCCTACGTATCTGTACGGCAATATGAGATCTGTTAACAATTAATTAGCATCAACAAACCCATCACGGCCAGGCACACGACAACACTGGGCATATTTACAGGCAGTACATCGTTTACGAGACAAACTATGAACAGGGTAGGGGATGCCCGTTAGAGCCCGTAGGATTTCCACGCACAAATATTCCAAACTAAGGAGGTAACCATCGTTTGAACATCACCATGTCGAAATGATGAGAGGAGCACTCGCCGACAACCCTGACGAACGATGTTGACTCGCGGTCGTAAACGTTTTTCCCTGCATCGATATTTTCTGCGAAGTAAGATAGTGAGACACGTCCATTAATATGGAAAACAGACAAAATATGAATTGATGTGGGAAAAACACGAAACAACGTACTAGGCGCGGCAGTGGCCGTCAGTCGTACAGAGGCGATTTCCTCAAAGTTCACCTGTCGCAATTATTGCTCTTGATTGTCAATTGGGTACTATGTGCTGGATTTCAACACAGGACGTCGCTCACATGGTCCTTCGTAGCCATCTCGGCAGTAGTCAGACGATCCCGTGATTCCTCCCAGGCAGGCGTCGTCACTGTAACATGCCAAGATGGAGTCGCTTGTGGAGGTGGCGCGCCAAAAGCCGCGGTCGATCACGATTGTTTCCAACGTCGTGGCCCCACCGGGGCTGGTTGTATGCCCCAATGTTTCGGCGCAGATAGGCACATCGGTCGAACAGCCAAAGGTGCACCCTTCGCACGAAGACCCGCACCCGCTGCAGGCGACCTCAAAGACTTCGTTCGACTGCGTTGAAGAATAAAAACAACAATTGGGCAGACGTCAGGCGCAGTCAGCAACGTGGTAGACAAATCACGTTGGGGACACAACGCTAATGATCAGGCGTAACGAAGGTCGTGTTTTTGGTTATCCCTGTTTTCCTACCCCACCGAAGGGATCCATAGCAGACACCGATCGAGAAGGCACACCATTATATACAGACGATTAGCTCATTGCCCATAGCGTATCCAGAGTCTGACTGCCCACGTAATAAACACGGGTTCTTCATGGCACATCGGATTTCGGCCACGTATGCGTAATGCGTTGTATATAGAACTAGTCCATGGTTGACAAACACCACTACCTGAGGCCAGCCCACTCACTCACCGCGTTGAAGTCCATGTACGTGCCTGGCTCACAGTTGAACACGTTCCCAACGAAAGAGTTGTTTTTTACCACCAAAAGGACGCCGTCGTTGCTAACGGCAGGCCCTCCCCCCTCGTCTGACGTGTTATCCACAAAAGAGCAATTATCCAACCCAACCTTGCCTGCCAGTCTCAAGGCCCCTCCAACTCCGGCTGTGTTACCGACAAACACCGTGTTGGAAATGTAGTCTTGGCCAGCAATAGTTTCAATTGCCCCGCCAGTTGCTGTCGCGCGGTTGTCGACGAACTGACATCCGTCAAATTGCGTCGCAAAAGAGGATGTGACGCCGACTTCGCTGATTTCTTCGTTACCTGAGCCAGTGATAAATACGGCACCGCCGGTGCCAGCGGAGTTGGCAACAAACCGAACTGCGGAGAACACAGGGCCATCGTTCAGACCAGACACGGATACCGCACCCCCCGCAATATCTGCGGAGTTTCCGATGAATAGTACGTCTGGTTCCTGGAATGTAACTGCCAGCATCCCGTTCAACGCGAACCCGCCACCGGTCGCCTTGGCTGTGTTGTTCTTGAACGTAGTGGAACCGTTGACGAATATAATCGAACTTCGGGCGCTTAGGTCTCCGTCACGAGAGTACGATCCTACTGCTCCCCCGAAGATGGAAGCGTTGTTTGAAACAAAGTCTGTCCTCCCGGTCCACCCCACAGTTGATTCAGACGCGACGAAAAGAGCTCCGCCGAATGTAGCCGTGCAGCCTAAGAACGTTGTGTCTCCGCTCCAGTAAACAGTTGCATCCGTCGATAGGTATACTCCTCCACCAAACGCCAAAGCCGAGTTCTCGATAAAATAAACTTCTCCACCCCAATACACCGTGGCCCCATTGACGACCGACAAGCCACCGCCAGAGCCGGACGTGTTGGAAGGCGCACTGTTACGTGTTAGCGTCATTTTCCCGCTCCATGAAACGTTCGAGTTGCTCCTCGCAGCCACAGCACCGCCGTTAAGTGCTGAATTTCCCTCAAACTCCGCAAAACCGCCCCAAAAAACAGTAGACTCAAATGCGTCCACTGCTCCACCCACGGAGGCCGAATTGCCACGGAACGTGTGGTTTCCATCGACGACAGCCGTCGAGTCAATACATGAAAAAGCTCCGCCTGAATCTCCGGCCGTGTTGTTAAGAACTGACGATCTCCCTGACCATGAAAAAGTAGTTCCAATCGCGTGTACGGCGCCACCAGGACCCAACGCTTGGTTGTCAGTAAATATCGTCTCTCCAGTTAACGCAACGGCCGAATATATCGCACAAAGAGCGCCGCAAGACAGTACAACGTCCGGTTCAACAGCGCCGACCGCGAGGTTTGCCTCGAATACGGTTCTCCCGCCGAATATCAAGGTCGAGTTCAATTCCGCGCACACAGCACCCCCGTCGCCGGCCGAATTGTTAACGAAGTGCGCATCCCCCGTCCATGCCACGCTTGATTCGAGCGCGTTAACAGCTCCGCCAGATGTGGCAGTATTATTGTAAAAAGTGTGGTTTCCGTCGATGACAACAGCTGAGAACATAAAGGACAGGGCCCCTCCCAACGTTACAGCCGAGTTGTTGGTAAACGACGACTGACCCATCCATGAAACAGTGGCTCCCACCGTGGACGCCGCCCCACCAAGACCCAAGGCCTGGTTGTTGGTGAATATCGCCTCCCCACTCAACAAAATAGTTGAATTTCTCACAGAAAGAGCGCCACCCGAGCTCATATTGCCCAACACATCCGCCCTGACGGCGAGATTGGCATCAAATGAGATTTCACCGTCGAAGGACAGATTGGAATTCAACTCCGCGTACACAGCACCTCCGTCATCCGCCGAGTTCCTTGAGAATATCGTGTCCCCACTCAACAGAATGGTAGATCTGCTTACAGCAAGAGCGCCGCCAGACAGTGTAGCCCCCGGTACATCTGAATTGGCGGCGAGATTTCCAACAAATGACGTTATACCTCCGAAGGAGAGGCTGGAGTTGAACTCGGCGTACACAGCACCCCCGTCGCCCGCCAAGTTGTTCGAAAACGCCGTGGTTCCGATACATTCGGCAATTGAGAAGTCGGAAAGAAACACGGCGCCACCCTTGGTTTCGGCTGTGTTAGCAGAAAAGGTCGTATTCTCGCCGGAGACAGCGACAGACCTGCTGAGCATCGTCATAGCACCTCCGAACTCTCCGCTATTGTTTACGTACCTAGCGTTCCCGGCCCAAAACGCACTGGAGCTATTGACTACTAGCATGGCTCCCCCGGCGAGGGCGGCTCGATTGCTGCTGAAGATGGTGGTTGCATTCCACGAAACGTGGGAAGCATCACGCACAAGAAGCGCCCCGGCAGAAAAACGCGCCAAATTTGAGTGAAACATTGTCTCCCCGACCCAGGAAGCACTAGATCCGCTCTCGAGTGCAATCGCACCTGCACTCCCCTCTGCCAAATTTGATTGAAACGTAGCTGCGGTGATCCAAACAACGCTCGAGCCTTGCTGTATACTCAAAGCGGCCCCGGAGAGTCCGGCGCGGTTTCCGCGGTAGATGGCGCTCCCGCTCATGAACAAACTGGAGCCCTCAGTGGCCATCATAGCGCCTCCGTCGCTGCCAGCCGTATTGTTCGAGAAAGTAATTGTTTCAGTGCCGAACAAGCTGTTCGATACGAACACGGCACCGCCGTCAATTGCCGCGGTGTTGCCGTAAAACCTGCTGTCCCCGACAAAGGAAACCACCGAACTGTCGGTCGCATAAATGGCACCCCCGTAGCCGGCGGCATCATTGTTTAGGAACTGTGTTGAGGTAAACATCAAACTAGATCGCACCGCAGCTATTGCCCCACCAACCGTTCCAGCACCATTGCTCAGAGTAACGCCGGTTACGTGCAAGGATGCGTTCCAGACGGTGAACAGGCCAGTGGTAGAATTGCCTTTTATAGTAGAAGTTACACCGGCCCCCGTCACATTGAGAACCGTCCCATCCAAGACATAAATCGTCTGGTCCACAACAACTTCTCCCTTCCACAACACTTCGAACGAGCCCCCAGAGCAATTGACGCCTTCTGCTAGAGCCCTAGCTTGTGTCGAGTCCTCTACCACCCAAACCCTTTGGCCATCCGCCGGGCAAGGCACCGAGGCCGGTGGTTGTTGGTTGCAATCGTAGACTGCGTCGCCCGCACCAGGGTCCGAGCAGTCAAACCCACGGATGCCACAGGCACTGCCGGTGCACGTGCACAAGCAGCAGTCCCCTCCGTCGTAGCCACATTCCTCATTGTTGTTTTCGTCCGTACACGATCCGTCACTTATCCCCAATATATTGCCCTCACACCCAGGGTATTGGATGGCGAAGGCGGGGTTAGAGCAGGATACATCTGTGCAGTTGAAGCCGTTAGAACCGCAACGGTACGAAAGATCGTCCGTGCAGGTGCACGCGCAACAGTCTCCTGCATCGTAGCCGCACGTCTCAGTATTGCCTTCGGCATCGCACCACCCATTACCTAGCCAGCTGCTCTCGAAGGTGCAGTTCGGATATGGAGACGGGGCTTCGTCGGGGCAGGCCGGGTCCAGACAATCGAAGCCGTTATAACCGCATTCGTACAAAGCCCCGTCGACGCAGGTACAGTCGCAACAATCCCCTCCATCGTAGCCGCAAGCCAGGTTGTTGGTAGCAGAGTCGCAGAACCCGTTGCCCAGACCGTCCAAGCTGCTAGTAGAGCAGTTGGTGTATTGGGACACGGAAAAGTCGATCGACACCACAAGGGCACCGAAAAGGGCGGTACGGAATCGGATCATGCCTTATCCCAAGGTTGACCGCTCGGTTCCACTATTCTCTGCAGGAGTGTATCAGCAGACGAAGGGTGGTTGTTTCTAAATCAGAGAAGCAGGGTTGGATATGTATGTCTTCCAGGGATGACACGAAACTAACGGCGACAAGGATGTGCTGGCTGCACATCGATAGTATACCTCGGGCAAGAATGTGGCGACTGGACTTCTGCTTTTGCGTGGGCTGAGGTTCGAAGGCAACGAAGCTGAATAGACATGCTCTTCATTGTGATGACTGCAATATAAATGTTTGTTTATGATGCCCAACAACCCATTTGTAGGTCCAAACGTATAAGCCCGATACTGAAAAGTATAAATGGATACAGCAGAAGTGGACACGTTATAGGATGATGTACCGTAGTTAAGCTTGATATCGCCGTGCTTGCCCTGTGTGTGTAAATGTTGCTTGTCGCATTTTATATGTATCGTTCCCGGGTGACATTAAAGGTGAGTCTCTATTCTCTATATAGGTGCTAGTCACTCAACAGGCTCCGCCGCTTGTGTGGACAGTGGCGGTGCCATAGGAAGCGTAATTCAAAGAATATTATTTGCGTACACACTCGCAGAACCATAAATAAAATACGGGCACTGAACAGAAGCCACTATCACGTGTTACATGCAACATCAAATTATGCCACTCGGGTCGTATCGTGTGTACTAATCTTGCGGTTCATTTAGGATGAAAATCAAATCTGGGCAGTATTGCAGCAGTGATGGAATCATTTCCACTTGAACCCGTTCAATTCGTTAGATACAACACTTTATAGTATACGTACGACAAGTGCCATACTACCTTTGTTTCACGGTGGTGGGCTGACGCCCCTTCAGCCTCTGCGCAACAAGCAAAAATATGTGGAGACCGGCCGTGAAAATGCGGCCGCAGTACAGGAGGCGTGCTACTCTAGGGGTGCAAGACAGTGTTTATGAGGCTCCAAAACAAAAAGTAGCCCCATGCTTCATCCAATAACCTACTTTTCGAAAATAATAAAGGTGCAACTATTAATAACGGAAACATAAAGGCAACAAACATATAGTAGAAGAACAAACAGTACCTCAGACAAGGAGGCACCGCGAGCCAGAAACGATTTCATCCGAAAGTTGCCCTCTCTATCATATCGTAGCACATGTCGCTTGCCAAGGGGTGAGCGGTGGTACTTGGTAGTATATAAGTTCATGAGTGTAGAGTTGAAGGTATTATGTCGGGTGTACCCATGATACTAAAAACAAAAACGGGGAACATCGATCAACAGCCTGTAGGAGGCGAAGTCCATCACCATCGTGTGCCAGGCACATATATCGTCGTAACAGTACAGATACAGTACAGCATCAAAACAAACACTTCTTCCCTCAAACGTGGTGCTGCTTGCGCTGCCGTTGTGCCATGTACCGGTATTTAGGAAAGCTCACAACAACCGAATTATAAGTTTTGTTACATGAGACTACTGAAATATTACTAGGAGCCCTAAAATAGAACATTGGAAATCCAACGGCCCACATGTTGCTGGAAATTTCTTAGATAAATCGAATGCAGCACACCCGGCCAGGGCACGACGCGAACTCGGCCGTGCCGGGCGGAGTCAGAAATTGCGAGCAGGATCCGACACGACGAGCGAACACAAGGCCGAGCGGGGGGCCTCATTTTGAGCGAAGGTAAACGCGGATCGAATTATGGTCAAAACATGGAATCTGGAAAGCTGGAAGCAAACCGGTCACACAAATACAACTTATATATGTATGAATTGCAATATGTTCAAAACGGTAAGAAATATGGCATACAATTACTTTGGGTGGAAACCATTATTGACAGTCTACGAAAACATCTTGCATCAGCTGCTTTTCGTGTTACGCAATTCTACCTACCACAAAATACAATTGTATCCACTTGTGCTGCCTGATAATGAAACGCTGAGGGTTGAACTGCAATACAGTATTCCGGGTTTACAACAAAATAGCGCTACAACTTCCTTTTGACAGCTACACTTCGTTAAATTGCGTACAATCCGTTTGTGGTGTTCTTGGTCGGGACTCCACTGTAGTTTGTTTTGGAGCAAACCCGTTGGCCGTACCGCCTAATTTTACGGCCTCGGTTTGCCTACACGCTCGGCAGTTCCCGGCAGGCGTGACAGCGTGGGCAGGCGTCAGTCTCTGCCGCAAAGCCCTCTTTGTTCAAAATGTATTTTACCCACGTCAAGGATGCTAGGCAGATATACACCGTTTCGCAGTGCCGACGTGGGAGGTGTGGAGCTTCGACAGCACACGTGTTCTAGCGTGTGCCCAGGCTATCATGTACAAGCTCAGAAGCTTTGCATCTGAAGCCTAGCTCGGCAGGATACTATCAACACATTGTTTTACAAATTTCAGCCAGCTGTGATGGTACACATATGGGGCCCTCAGACGATTTAGCAGTTCTCTAATTGTGATAACATTACACGATTTCAGAGAAGCGTATCATATACAGGTTTCCAATAACACTGGAGTTGTTTGATGTTGAGCAAACCGATCAATCGATTCCTTAGTAGCAGTTGTTCAGACTGTAACTACACGGTCGCATGTAGTAGGCGGACAACATTTTAAGGTTGAATTGTTCGCTAACGAGACACCGCGGCAGTAGGCGGGTCGGATTTGTGGGAGAGTTTCGATCGGGCGCTAAATTAATTCCGTAGCGAGACACCTCGGTATATGCATTTGTTCAGTAACCGGACACTACAGGAACGAGACGGCCCTCAAATGCAAGACATGTCATACGGTACGTTTGAGTTCAGATGACGCCTCGCTAGCTCTATGTTTCGGCCTTAAAACAGTATCACATCATACATCCTTACAGTAAGTTGAACAAGTTGCAACACCAAACTTCCGTGCACGGGTCACCTCGGTAAACGTTTGCCCTGTACAATCCAAAACAAATGATTTTTCTCGAAGAACAATTTCTCGGTATCAGCAACAGAGTGAAACCTCCGCAAAGGTTTGACAGTTTTACATGTTACCCGGTTAAGGACTTCCCGTCAACAATAAAATACCTAGGTTTACATAGTGTCGTGTGTAACCACAACTCCGAATATGTCTTACCTTTCTGTTGCTCTGTGAAAGGCCTCCAAGCACATAAATACGCACCAACGTATATTATTCCAAGCCGTAGTTTGTATGTCTCAGTCTAGAACGTACAAAAGCGGACACGAATGTTCAGATCGACTCTTAATATCTTGGTTGCTTGTTCGAACCACGGACAATACCAAAAGGTGAAATCAACCCCTGCTTGTTTTGGAGAGTACAACTTCCGCCACTACTTCCATTGCAACTGCAATCCCTCCTCTGCTGCCATTAGCGTTTTTACCACTACAACCACTTCAACCAAAAGTGACTACTGTACTGAACACTACAGCTACCACTGCTTCTACTACTACTACTACTACTACTACTACTGCTACCACTACAACTACAACAACAACAACTACTACTACTTCTACTACTACTCCTACTATTACTACTACTACAACTGCTACTATTACTCCTATTACTACGTCTACGACAACTGACACCCAACCAACACGCCCCAGAAACCTAAACCACCTCAATTTCCGAAGCGTACGAGTAGCCGGGAGATTCATAGCAACACCATAAATCGGGGGTCACCTGTTACCACTATACCTCGAAGTATATCACGACATACCACCATTGCCACTACTCACCAACAGCTCTACCACCATAACACGTCTGCCACTACTCGCTTTGGTACACGAATAAGCTCAAGTCCCCTAATGGAGCAAAAACGCCCCTTTTCCCTGGTGGGACACAGCAGCAATGAACGCATGTAGCAACTGTCTTCATGGGCAATCGAAACGGGATAGAATATTCCTGGGGCGGGAAGATCTAATTTCATCCCCGGAAACTAATGCGTCATACACGTGACCATATGCGCCGGGAAAATGCATCTAAAACAAAACGAAACCTCCTTTTCCAGCTATCGCCCTCGTAGCAGAGACCAAGCGACTCTGCCGCGGAAGGCAGCCTTTGAACGTCCCCTGCTCACCGAATGTGGCGGCGGCGCCCCTACAGTTGACCTTAAACGGTAACCGCTAGGGAACTGCACACGTCACATATTTGCTGTCTCTGCATGACACCCCAAACTGAATCGGTCAACGCTTGGTCGGTACCACAAACAAAAATGAAGCATTTCTTGTTCAACGTTCGCCCAGTAGCGTTGGTCAAACATTTGCTTGCGATAAACACCAATTTCATACTTGACAGAGGTATTCTTTGCGCACGAGAGCCTAATTAATTAAGCTACAATCCACGAACGGTGCCCTCTGCGAGCGGCATTGTGTATGGCTGCTACTTGAACGTCCCTGAACAGAAAAATGTTTTCCCACTGCGTGAACGCATGGCACGCTCCATCATTGTTAGTCGCCTCAGGGTAAACTTCGCACAAACCAGAAAGAACCCCTACATCGCTAAAAGGTGTGTATCCCTGCCCCTTTTACCCCCCCCCCCACATCCATGTAAAGTTTGGCTGTACTAAACGTTGCTAGGGTGGGCAAGTGTGCCTAGGAGGGCCTAGTGGTTAGAGTTAAGGTGTTGGTTATGGGTATTTGCGGTATCGAAGTAGTCTGAATATTGGCGACCAAGCCGACGAGTCGCCACATATCCTATTGACTTCGGGTTCTGCCAATCGAACGGAGGGATTGAGCACCAGTACTGGCGCGTGCTAGGATAGAGGTTGCACTTTTTGTCTTTTTTGTTTCTGAATAACGGGCCTCCTTCACCCAAAATCGTCCGAATGTCATTCTTGTTTAGCAGTATGATTTATTTTAATGTCTAGCCCATGGGTTTGCTCATCGGGCTGCCTTTCCAGTTTGCTTAAAAACAGTCTTTGGGTGGATATGGAGCTCATAAAGCGAAGAGCCTCAGAAAACCAATGGTGCACCTGTATCGTAGAATGGGTCTACTCCGAACCGTATTGAGAGACCTAGCCGGCCGAAACATCATCAAAATATCAAACACTCGTGAGCCATATTTCCATCCATGCAGTATTCAAGCGACGATGAGATACGAGGGTTGTCATGTTGTTAACGGTCACGAGATAATGCGCGGTACTCGATTAATATTGGTTGGAGCGCTCAACGTTGGAAAAGGCCGGGGTCGCGTTGGGGGGATGTCCTTAATTCGTGCACGACCATAGTTGCATGATCATAGACGCTCGCATTCCTACTATGCCAAAACGGAGCATGTTGGGTTTTCACCAACCAGTCACACATTGCTTGCACTAAGCAAATCCAGGGGGCGGGGGGGTGGGGAGGGGGGCACTGAATTGGCGCATGGCCTTAGTCGTTTGACAGTAGACCCTCGCATCTTTGCTACGCCGGAACGGAGCCCATCGGGTGTTCACCAACCAAAGAGACATTGCTTGCTCAAAGCGCGAAACGCCGAGGGGTGTTGGTCGAGTAGCACGAATGACGAGCTGCACCCTAGTGTGAACATTCCGTAAGACGGACTTCGGCACCTTGTGCTTATAGATGCCAGCGTCCTATGATTTGTTTTGCAATGGGTATTATTACTGTGCAACCGCTTCGTGGATGCCTTAACAAAGTTCAGACTTCGTGTTACTATATTCCCCTATTGTGTAGTTAGGGATATCCGCTCCGCATAATATCATCTACGTTGATAACCATCATGGTGACCGCCAAAAACAGAAATCAAACGAACAAAAGAACCCTGGTTGTCCAGCTCACGCAGTGACTGGCGAGTTTTACAGCGTAGTTGCCGACAGACGCCAACCCAACATATAAAGGTATATACTTTCTAAAGTTTTTTGTTTTCCTGTTATAGTCCCGATTGCCCATCCCTGGCCTGACCGAGTTCCCACTTGAAGACTGACTCTTTGTAGTATTTGGGGGGACATTTCCAGCTTTTTTTCGCTTTCCAGCATTAGTCAGTATTTTGCGCTCGTGCATGTACCCAAAGTAATGCAGCGACAGCAACCACGGCGCTAGCCAGCAGAGGCAGGGTCGGAAGGAGCGCGGTCGCAGTTTTCGTGGCTAAACGTGGCGTGTGTGCCGAGAGAACAGGGAAGCATGATGAAAGTTAGATTATGTCTGGTTTGCTGCAGTGTGTTGTGACCAATCCAATATCTCTGAAATCATGATGGTTGCTTTCGTCTTTAAAAGACTTTTCAAGCAGCCCATATTTTCCGAGAAACTCTAAAACGCCGAGAGAGTAGAGCTCAGCAGTCTCAACACGATCGTACGAACGAAACACAATCCAAAGCACGGCGCAACACGTCTGCGATGTTTGTGTCGAATGCACCATTTTCTTTCCTCCACCATGGAGCTCTTGGCGTTACTAAGTCGCTATTAATAACAGCAGTGCCACCAAATCATGGGCGTCTTCTGACCCCCTTCAAACTCGATTGTGTTCTTCCCTGCGAGAGTGTATCGGGCGGCGACAGCTACACGTAGAGCGGAGTCTTGTAAATATTAATATACCAGGTATATATATATATATATATATATATATATATGGGATACCCGGAGGCCTGTAAGAGTCGGACAGCATTTCAGAACCCTCCCCGCGCTTTGAGGGCTACCCATCGAAACTCGGTGGACCTTTGCGCCAGCGTGCCGCCTTCTCCCACCGCACCCGAAGGGGGGCCGTCCGATTGCCGGCTCGAGGGCTGTTGCATCCGGCGTCGGCAAATAAGTGTGCCGAATCGTTTACCGCGTTGGCCTTTGCATGCCAGCTAAATATATGTTTCAGACATGTGAAACGGTTATCCCGAAAAGGGCGAGAAAACAATGGTAACCAGTTTCACGCATTGTTTACCCGGTGCCGAATAATGTATCCATTCTAAGTCCGGTTCTCGCTTGCGGCTCGACCGCTTGCTGCTCTGCATCTGTCGTGTGCGTTGTACGCTCATCATCGCGTGGCTTTGTCTTTTGCAGTTCCAGTACGCATTATGGGCGGGTTTGATTTGATATTTGCTACCAAGCGAGCGCTCACATTATCGAGAACGGGAGAAAAGTACAACCGTAAATATAAGCCGGAAGTAAGGTACAATGTATTTCTATTGCTGTATATACAACAGCTGCAAAGTGACTGACACCAGCAAAATTACAAGATTTGTCGACAGCCTGATATTTGCGGAACTGCGGTATGCTGATTCTTGATTCAATGATAACTGCGGTACTGTACGTGTACGTCGCCAAACTAAACGAGAGCTATGGATTTAAGTCGGTGTTCTTTGTCAGTACCCAGTCCTGTTTTGTTTGCCGCACGTTTCGGTAATAGGTTTGCCTTGGCGGCCTCGGCTTGTCTACATTCACGCCCATTCCGGGCATACGCGGAAAAGCGGCAGGCTATATATCCCGGCGCGGAGAACCGCGCCTTGAATACATATATAATACACACATCATATGTATAAATGGGGCGGGCGAGCGTTTATACAGCGTGGTTGACAACTGACGTCAACCCAACCTTCGAAATACCTGGTATGTCATATACCCGAGGGGTATTTCCCATTTACTTCTACCCGATATTGTTCAGTATGCATATATTTACAGCGTGCGCTAACACCCATGATGGTAAGGCACTTTCTTGGCAATCATTTATATGACCCTGTGCCGGCCTTTGGTTCGTTCCCCTCGCAACATATTTTTTATTTTGCTTAGACTATCATCTTTCCTCTTTGCTACCATATTTTTTGTATTATTTTCCTCATTCATTTCGTCATCTGGGCTTCCGTTTCTTCCGGAATCGCTGTTTCGCCCTTCTTTTGTTTCTTTCCCCCCCGTCAATTTCTCTCCTGGGAGACGTATCATTTGTCATAGCCGTGATCCCCCCACCCCACCGGCCCTGCGCTCCTTGCGAGACTTGAAAGTCGGCGTACTCTTTCGTATGTATTTTCGTTGTTTAGGATATTTTTCCCTCCTATTAACTGTGTCCCCTTTCGATTTCAACCTCGATTTCGATTTGAACGTCGATTTGTTTCATTCTACGTATATATTTCCTGTGGGTATTACGCAGCCCTCTCTGGTTTTGTTGTGTCTTGCATAGCGCACTACATTCACCTGATACGTACGTACGCTATGTATTTTATGTTTTTTTGTCTGAGGGATACGATTAGTTTCCGTCATCAGGTGTCATCTAATTCCTTACATCGGAGGTATAGCCGTCCACTTGATAACTACTGGAGCCTGTTCCGTGACCCCAGACTTCGCTGTGGCCAAGGGGTTTGACAAGAACAATAACAACAACAACTAACCCTGAACGTTCCGTAGATCGTGAAGCATGAGTACCCCTGACGTCCTCCGTGCCACACCACACAGTTAAAGACGATGCCACGTTGATGTTCTAGGCAGTCTTTTAAATGGGACAATAGCCAGAAAACTAGGACTCTGAGCCAGTAGTATTTCACAACCCATACATGAACGTTATAACAACGGGCGACAATGAAGAGTAGACTGAGCGGAATCGGACGAAGATAACGCACGCAACCCCTAACACTGGAGGCGTCCCATGTAGAGGCGTATACGAGAAGCATTCGCTAAAGGCACCGCTGCGGAGGACCCGCCGTCGGCGCCTAGAGAGGAGGGTGATAGTCATCACTTTGAATGTTTTCGTTTCTGCAAGAAAGTACAAATAGATATAGTTCGTCATACAGCTGCAGCAGGAGATCCCTGTGTGATTCGAACAGTAACTGAATAGACGACAGCGGTATGTGTTTGTCATTGAAGTTGCAGGGTCAGGGTGACCAGCAACCTTTGGCATGCATAGTCGACACGGTAGTAGCATTACATGCTTTGACGCGAATACGAGCAAAATGGAGGTGTCGGCAAAAAACTACATATTCGAAAAGAGTGCATACCTCGATAGCGGGGCAAACAGAAGCCTAACTCGGGATAAAACACTCCCCATATTGAATCATCAACAAGTAAGTGTTCTATCTCTGCTGGGTGCCATTATATCGACGTATGCATCTCCCACACCGGCATGAAACGCGCGCATCGATAACGACGGCAGGCCGTAAAACACATGTTGACATATATGGTCTCCGCAGCTGAACCGCAACTATATTGTTACAGCACCACACGGTGAACATTTTTCGGGTGAAGGGTGGTTTCTTGTACCGGTGAAACATACTGGTATACGATAGCCCGTTTCCAGAACAATATGCTTCATAGGCATGTATTCATTGCGATGTATTATCGCTTGGCAATCACGGATAAGTGTAAAACGGCTTTCTTCGTCCTTCATGAGATATGTTATTACGGGGGACCATAGTTAAGAGGACCAGCTGTAGACACAATAGGACCTACTGTAGACACCAAAACCTGTACATTTCCCTATTTTTGCTAACAATACTTGGCCCATAGTTAATAGGGCCTACTGCAGGCACAATAGAACCTACTGTAGACACCAAAACCTACATATTTCCCTATTTTTGCTAACAATATTTGGTCCTATTTACTATGGTCCCCCGTAATAGAGTGACTACCCCCTTTTTTTTCTTTTTTTCTTTGCTTATCTCAAGCTTTTTATGCTTTTCGGTTTCGCAATATGCCACCACCACCGTTTTTTTTTTTTTTGTTACGCTCCACCAAAAAACATACATACCTGGTGTGTCTTAAGCCCTATCTTGGAAATATACGAAACGCGGTGGAGAAAATAAATGGGGATAAACACCGTTCTGCACTTCGGACACCGGTCGATGCTGCGCTCGTCATTTTCGTTTTGACGTTTAGTCACTTTTGTCCCGCTGAAGCCCCAAATCCGGGAAGTCCCCCCCCTCACGGCGCGTCCCTCTTTTGGCGCAAGCATATGCCTGCCTGGTCGGTGAAAAAACCTGACGTGCTCCGTCCCGGTATATAGATAGCAGGGGATGCGAGGATTCTATGGCCGTACGACTACGGCCATACGGACTGCGGCCATGCATGACAACGAGTGGGCACACCAGAAAAACAAAGCAAACTCATTATTGGTCGCTGTCATCCACAAGCAGCAGCAGAAAAAAAAGTAGGCACAAGGTGGCGAAGTCCGTCTTACAAGCGGTTCTTAATAGCAGGTTGCTGTGCACCCTTCATGCGACTCGTCGAACACCTCGCGGCGCTTCGCGCTCGGCGCAAGCAATCAATGTCTGCCTGGTTGGTAAAAACCCGGTGGGCTCCTCCGTCCCGGCACAGTAGGGATGCCAGGGTCTATGGTCATACGTCTACGGCTACGGCCATGCACAAAATTGAGTACCCTCCCCCCCCTACCCTCATTGGTCGCTGTCATCCATAAGCAAGTAAGTTCGTCTTATGAGCGGTTTTTGTAGGATGCAGTTCACCCTTCATGCGACTCGCCCAACACCTCACGGCGATTTACGCTTGGTGCTAGCAATGTCTGCGTGGTCGGGGAAAACCCGACGTGCTCTGTCCCGGCATAGTAGGGATGTCATACGAGTACGGCCGTGCATAATATGAGTACCCCCCCTCCCCCCTCTCCCCTCTCTCGACAGGCTATATCAGGCCACCACAGCGATTTCCGCCTTCGCGCGTTTTACGGTGTGTGGGTAGCCCCTCCCGCCGTGGCGATGCTGGCGTACTCGAGCCTGGAGGACCTCACCACGTTTGGCCCCTTGCAGCGTGTGCTTTTCTGTGAGTTTTGTTTACATGAGTAGTCTACTGCGACATATTTGCCCGCGCCTTTTGTTGTTGTATATATATACACCCCCGCTTGTTTAGCGTGTGGCAGGATACACCGGTCTGTTGGTGTCTCTTGCCGAAGGTTTGGTTACGTTAGGCCTACTTTTTTGTTGGGCTAACGTCGCCTCCCCGTCTCGCTCCGTTGGTGTCTCCCGCAGGCAGTTCGGTAGCGTTAGGCCTCACCATTTCTCGTGTAACATCGCTTCCCTCCCCGCCACCCTCTGTTGGTGTCTCCTGCAGACAGTTTGGTGACTTTAGGCTCATGTTTTCCGGCTAACGTCGTTTTGGTAGCCATAGGCTATGCAGTTGACCCTGCACGCGACTCGCCGAACACCTCACGGTGCTTCGCGCTTGGTGTTAGCAATGTCTGCCTGGTTGGTGAAAAACCCGATGTGCTCCGTCCCGGCATAGTAGGGATGCGAGGGTCTATGGTCATATACAACTACGGCCGTGCACGAATTGAGTACATCCCCCCTCTCTCGCTCTGTTGGTGCTTCTTGCAGACAGTTTGACGTAGCATTCGGCCGATTTTATCGTTATTGTCGCCCCCCCGCCTCGCTCCGTTGGTGTCTCCTGCCGACAGTGTGGTAGCATTAGGCCCACTTTTTCGGTCGCATCCCCCTGTCTTGTGAACGGTTCTTGGAAGGATGCAGTTAACCCTTCACACGCGACTCGCCGAACACCTCACGGTGCTTTGCGCTTGGTGCAAGGAATGTGTCTGCCTGGTTGGTTAAAAACCCGATGTGCTCCGTCCCGGCATAGTAGGGATGCGAGGGTCTATGGTCATACGACTACGGCCATGCACGAGTTGAGTACACCCACCCCCTACCCCCCC
>JAYJME010000850.1:0-19156 GCA_036873775.1 Costaria costata | reverse complement strand
ACGACGACGGCCGTGCTTGGTATGCTTACCCCCCCCCCCCCCCGTGCATGATAGGAGTACACGCCACGATATTTGCGATGAAACGATTGCGATCGAGTAGTACTCGTGCGTACGATTGAGGCGGAGCTTGAGCAGCTGTACCATCGAGTACTCGCATGATACGGCACCGGCACAGCTCGCGGCTTCCAAGCACCGCGCGCAACGGGCCTCCCTCCGTGACAGAGAGAGGGGAGCGCTTTCCCCCGACGGAATCGGCCGCGAGGTGTACCAGGCATACAGTACAGCAACAACTCAGCTGTTCAAACATTTTCTTGGTGACCTGTGGATGATGTAAAATGTCCGTGGATAAAAGGAAGGGTCGTTTGGGTATCGATCCCAACATTCAAGCGTTGCTTACACTTGCGATGAAGTCAATCTTATGTTCATCCGTTAGGCTCTGTTGTAGTACATAGAGGCGCGCGCGTTCATCACAACGATTCTAACCGAACGGTCGCGACCCTATACCTATCACTCTGTCGAGATTAAAGCCCGCCGCCCGAAACGACACCGCCGCTGTTGTTACGTTTCACAACAGGCTGTTTCCAACCACCCGCTTACACCAGCCAACATCACCCTACGCATCGTTTGTCGCACACCCTCCACCGCTGATGCTCATACTCGGCCGAGGCAACCGATGATTGTTCTAGGCTGTGGAGGCCTGTAACCCTCCAGGCCCATTTATGTTAAAAAAAACTGTGTGCCCGCGCTAACTCGAGAAAACGTTGAGGCTTGTAATGGAACGGTTGGGTGCACATGTGCTCATGTCCTCATATTACGCGCAAATTCCACGTGGTATGATATACTGTAAACTGCCTAGAAGCCGTCCTGGCAAGACTGATACCATGATAACCACCGAGCCCTCACACTAAGCACTCCCTTTCCCGGACCTGGACCCCTCTCCGATATGAACCAAGCCCCCAAACATTCACCTACTCCAATGAACTCCTTTTCCTGGACCCTTGTTTGCATGAAACCAGGCCCCCCAGCTATTACCAGCTACACCAATCAACTCCCTTTCCTGGGCCCCCTGGACCCCTTTTCTGCATGGAATACCAGATAATCTCCTCGTCGGCTGATCGCTGACCTAATACTCTTCTTACAAGGTATTAATGGCAACAAAACTGTAAAACAATTGCTCCATACGCTCGCACCCTCGAGTCCCACCCCACCCCGCCTTCTCCGCTGGCAAAAGTGAAGCTACTCTTCCTGGCGGTACATATTATACTCGTACACTAAACTATACTGGTAGCAGGTACCACCTACGTACTGTAGTACATACAGTATAGCCTTTCACCCATCGGGCAGATCCGTTGATGATCTAGGTCATGATATAGATATTTCGGGACAGTTAGATCCTTGACCTGTAAGATCTAGCTCATGTTGCCGGGTGGGACCCGTGTAATCCGCATGATCTACGACACTATTCCCTGGGTTGGATCTGTGCTGTACAGATCCTGCACGCCATCCTATAACTGCAGGTTGATATCTACCAGATGATCTAGATCATGATCTGTCCGAAGTGTGTAAGCATTTGGAACTCATGCATGGGTGTCTACATCTCACCCCCTTGCCTATTTTTTTCGCGAATAATGCTAGGGGCCGGCAAAACCCCACAGCTCGTCGACTTTCCACCAATCAAAAATTCCAACCTAAAAAATTGACCAATCAGAAAACTGCGAGCACGAATTGTATTTTTCTTGCTCGCGCTTTCAGCGACGGAAAAATATCAGAGCATAAACGCATTTTATTTTTTTTAAAGGGCATTCACCCGTCGGAACCTTGCGGATCAGATCCGGTCGGGTTTAGTCGGGCCACGGTGACCCGAACCGAGCCCGTGAGATTGAGAAAACTCTTGACCCGATCCGGGGGCGGTTCATTACCCGTGAACCACCTTTTTTTATTATCAGGATTCGCACCTCGAACATCCGCCAACATGGGCTTATATAATACAAAAAAACGGGGTGGGTCGACTCGAGTCGCACAGTAGAAAAATGGTGCGAGTGCCATCTTTTCTATCCTTCCACACGTCTATTATACAGCAGAAAACATCTACCAGAAGCCTGATATTATAAGGTCAAACGATCATCGTTTGCTCTGCAGCATACACATAAAGTACGCTGATTGCGAGCAGTCGAGCACCGCTGAGATCACCTCCAGCAGATCGAAGTCGTCCGACGTGTCCAACGACTCATACCGCCCCCTTCACCCCCTCTCCTGACTCAGCGGAAGCTATCGCAAAACGCCGCGGTACACGAGCAAACGAAACCCATCCTCATCTAGAGGGGGTTTATTCATCCCCACATCGGGTTGTCTACGACCTCGAAAGTCACCCCTCCCTGCCTCATCCTGTCCACTAGCGTAGAGCTGGCCAAGACCGACCCTGGGGTGTGCACTCCGCCGCTGATATAGTTGGCAACAATACACGTGTTTGCAATACAGGCACAGCAGAACGAGAGATAGATGGCACCGGACAGTTGTTACAATCGGACAGTAACACACATTTGCAGTACAGGCACAACACAACGAGGGACAGATGGCAGATATCAGCAAGAGAGAGAGAGAGAGAGAGACGGCAGACGTGTCGCGAATATCACGAAGCGCAGTCTAATCACCTCGGGGCATAGCGGGTGCGTCTTGGGTGGGGGGTAAGGGGGGGGCGGGGGCGGGGGCGGGGGACGTACTTTTCTTTTTGCTTGCCTCAGTAATTTGACCATTCACCACGCATCCCTTGCGAGACGGCGAGGGGGCGGGTATGAAGCGATACCAATACAAATTTAGACTAGACATACTGCATGTCCTGGTATATAGTAACTACTGCGCGGAAAATGAGGTAGAGGCAACTTCAACGAGACAGGGATAGGGGTGAGAATTGTATTAATAGTAGTCGCTACCAGTTGTGGTCAGATTTTTTCACGTTACGTACCACCGAAAGGGGACATACCGGTAATAAGTATCCCTTCTGTATGGAAAGTGAAATATACGAGTTACACTGCATATATATCCGGAGGCGAGTAAGCAAACGAAACAAGGCACACTGCCATCAAAGCGCCATCGTCTAACTTGACCCACGAACGTTGAGTGTGAGCTGTGGGAGGCCACATATCATATGTACTGCAATCGCAGGCACAGAGCTCGGCCAAACATACTATACACCCGGGAAGGGTTTACGACTAAAATATAAAACGACATCCCCCTCCCCCGCCCGAGTCCCAGGTCAGAATGAACCGCAATACCAGGTACCATGTACGAAGCAAGCATACAAACAATAGCATTCTTGTTTTTGCTTTTTGTCTTTTTCAGTTTCAAATCCGACGTGCTCCGTCCCGGCATAGTAGGGGTGCGAGGGTCTGTGGTCATACGACTATGACCATGAAAGGATTGAGCGCCCCCCCCCTACACACATGCCTTGGTCCACGTTTTGGTTCGTCTGCGGTTGCGTTGCCCTCTCCAGGAAGTGGACCTCCGCGACCTGTTCTCTTTCGATAAGCTGCGCGAGTCAGGACGGGTGAGCGTCATCACCACCGAGGAGTTCATCGAAAAGGAGGCGTTGTCGGGGAATCTGGAAATCTCGCCCTCGGAAGACGTCAAGCGTCTTAAAGTCGGGGTGAGCCGTTACTGTCATTGGAGGAAGTAAACCTGCCAAGCCGCGTGTGTGTGTCGTTTGCTAGTCTTTGGGTCATGACTACGGTTTACATCCGGAGAAACGTGACCCTCGGCGCCGCCAGATGTGCGACCAACCCTGTCCAACTTTTCTTGAGAGGTCGTGTAGCACCCGCGCGACCCGCGTACCAACCAGCTTGGCAATTTTTCACACATTGAACAGGTCGTCCATTTCCACTTCATTGTCTAGATCATGATTTAGATCACGATCTAGATCTTTCAGAGCAGCTACGGTCCTGATCTGCAGGATGTAGCTCATGTTGCCGGGTGGGAGCCGTATAGTCTGCATGACCCGGGACGTGTTTGCTTGGGTTGGATCTGTACTGTACAGATCCTGCACAACATCTCATAACGGCAGGTTAAGGTTTAGATGATCTAGATCGTGATCTAGATCGTGATGTGTCCGACGTGTGCAAAATCGTGCCTCACTCCGTTTGGTTGGATTCGGAATGTCATTTATTGTTTTGCAGCAATGTTTTTTTCGAAACGCTCGTGGAATGCGGGACTAAATTCTCAAGACAGGCCATATTCCCTTCGTGTAGTTGGAGGTGCGGACGCGAGCCGACGTTGCAGTGACATGGCCACAGTCCCGAGGGGGGGGGGGGGGCACTGAAGGTTAGCTTCCGGACTGGGCCTGGAGGCAAGACCAAAACAGTACACGATCATAACTGTATGTAGACGTTGTGACTGAAGAGGCGCTGGTGGCTTGTTGCAGAGCAGTTTTCCCCTGCGCCACGCGGTTCTCGATTGAAATCGACTTGTTTCCTGTAATTCTCGATGGAGGTATTTTTTTTATAGACAGCTGCGTCAACTCTCTCGCCCGAGGGATAGGACTAAAGGGTGTGTTTGGCCGATGCCACCTTCTTAGCGCCTGGTCCGCGTTAATTTTCCGTTCCTAGCGTAACACTTAGGGTTAGGTTAGGGTTAGGGTTAGGTGTTTCTGCCATTTAGCTGCTGCTCTGGGGCGCGAACGTTCTCGGGTAGACACCGGGGGGGGGAGGTGATTAATATGGTTGCCGACAGTAATTTGGATAGGTTTTCTCGCTTGTTTTCCGGGTTGCTCAGGCCAAGTATTGGCGGCCGAACTGGATATCGTTTACCCCCCCACACCCCCACACACACGCCTCCCCACTTGAACCCTCCTCAGGCTGTTGCGCAGTACCTCGAGAAGGTGGCGGGTCAGTACGAAAAGGGACTCCCGACCTTCGAGGTGCAAAAATCTGCGTTCGTCATGCCGCGGCGACTGAATGAAAGAGTCGAACTCGAGGTGAGCAAGGCAATTTTTTTCTTTGACATGACTGTCTGACTGACTCTGCTGTTTATAGGTTTGTGAGCGAGCGTTTGCTTTGCCGCAATCATTGGCCTCTTCTGCCCCCTTCACGTTTTTTTGTATTCTTCCTTGTGCGAGCGTAGCGGGCACATCGTCAGCCGCCCGCGGAGCGGAGCCTTGCACTTCGTATTATTTTGTTTATGGTTTACCATCCGGTAATGGGCAGCACGGGCTTCAATGTCGATTGCTCTCAAACATTCCCAGAAGAAGAAAAAGCACGAAGGAAACCCCGAGTATTTTCGTCGTCGAACGCCGCGCTATGTGTACTATAGCACTCCCACCTGTTTTTGTTGTTGTAAGAAATGGCACCGCGGTCGAAGAACGTGGCCGATGGAAAGGTGGCGTCAGCAACACTTCTCGCTGCGTCGACCCACCGAACCGCGTGTTCGCAATCACAGGTCCGGCAGGCACACCATTGACACGTAAACGCGCTTGCCCTCCTTCCCCCCCCCCCGTTTTTATGTTGGTGTGTGCGCCATTGTGCGACGGACTATCGTTTTCAGACCCAGCCGTACGAACTCGCCAAGAAGTGGCTGTTCGGGAGGGAGCTCGTGGAGTACCGGGAAGCCTGGCAAGAAGCCAAGGTGACGTACGGTGGTTCAGGAGGGTGAACCTCCCCTCCCTTTTTGGCGTTGGTCATTGGTCACTTCTGGTGGCCGGAGGCCATTATGGATGGGCGGAAAGAGCAGGGAATGTAGCGAGAAAAGTTGTTTTTCAGCATTTTGTTTGTAGTGACAACCACCTGGTGCGTTTTGCTCTGCCCACAGGCTTGTCGAGAGAAAAATAGATACTTATGTACGCCTTAACATAAACAAGCAGGCCAGAAATAGCCTTCTGTGGACTATACATTCATCGTGCTCTGTGCGCATCGTCGGTTTGGCCTGTGTATAACGTTTACCTACTGTAGATTTGACGGTTTGACGGTTTGGGGGATTGTTGCGGTAGCCGCAACGGGGTGACTCGTCGCCGGGTTTCTACAGCTGTAGAATGTGGGATCGTACTCGAGGGAGCTTTAGTCATGGTGTGACCTCCTCAACGCCCAGTCGGGCGCGATGCATGGAACAAGGTGTAAGACTTGTTCGAGCCTTTCCCTTTCCATTGGTGTGATAGCGTGGGCATGCGGTTGGATAGCCCTGTGCTTTAACTGCGACTGTGCCCGTATGTGTGTGCTGGGAAGGGACTTTTGGTCGATTAGCGGCGGTAGGCCCGGTCATGGGCTAGCGAACGTTTAAAGGTAGGTCTAAGCCGACTCAACTAGTAATGACAGGTATCACATCAAGGCGGTGTGGGCCCCTATCGTCTTCGGCAGAAGAAGGCGGATGATTGGTTGTTTTTTTGCTCTACCTATCCGTCAAAGTTATGTTTTTGCAATGCTCGCAACGAATCGCCGAATATGCGAAGCTCGCTCCAAACAAACCCGCAAGAGTCGCTCGAACGATCCCAAGGAGATTATTTTCAAGACCCACTCTCGCGTTCGGCGCCACCTCTCATGTTTCTGACTGTAGGTGATCCACTGGCGCAGTCACGACGCGCGTCTCCTGGCTCCTTTTTACTCGCTCGTGTTGCACACGGACGAAGTCGCCGACCGGTACTACAAACGAGTGCTGAGGGACATGATGCACTACCCGGAAGAGGTCTACTGCAAGGCTAGCCAGGTGAAAACAAAAGATGACGGTTAATCTGACGGCCGGACGGTGAAAAAAAAGAAGAGATGACGACGGTGAAACTGATGACCGGACGAAGCCTGCGAAACGGAGTACGCGGAATAGACCTCGGAAATCTCGACAATCGAGCTTCTTGGCGAAGGGATCGAACCTTTTCGTTTTGTGCATTTCCAATGTTTGCGTGAACATCTCTCAGTATTACCGAATTGCCTTCTGTACCCGTGTGCGGCGTCTTAAGAGTAGTCAAGCTTCATGGTACCTTGGTTGACCGTGCTAATTGACTCTTGGGCTGCTGCTTTATTCGGCTTATGTTCGGCGCATGGGGCTGTCCGTTGTTTTTGTTCGGTGCGATAAAGGTGATCTCGTTGCTCAGGCAAGAAGATCCTTCAGGAAGCTTCAGTACTCTCCATATCAGAAGGTGGGCATTCTAACGGTCTATGGAGTGCTTGCTTTGTGGCAATTTCGGAGACTTGTGTTATGCGAAGCATGTGCACGTTGTTGTGGGGTGTGGCAAACGCGCTTCGATAGAGACGTATCATATCTGGCACGTCACCTTAGAGCAGGCACGGCGTCGTGAAAGAGGGCCACCTAAAATCGCGAATCAATCGAAGGGGATTTCAGGACGAGACCCTGGGCTGCGCCACGGACAGGAGGCGATTTAGGAGTCATCTGTTGCGAAACGTTTTACGACGTGCTTGCATCGCGAATTACTGGAGGGGTGCTCCGCTTTGCCTGTAAAGTTGCCAGCGGTTGTTCGGGACGTCGAGACGGCAGCAAGGGGCCACCGTTCTCCTCTCCATCGCCCGCTCGCTCACGCGGGGTCGAGTTTCAATTGCACCGGCTCTATCCTGGAACGCGGTTTTGCTTAGTTCATCGCGCTTGCACCCCCTGCGATATTCGGATGAAAGACCGGCAGCATTTTCTGCGACCAACATCTCGAACCCCGCTCCCCGCATTCTTCAAGCTTTGCTCTCCCCGAACAGGTTTCCATTGTGAATGCTCCACGAAATAACCGGACTCGCGCTTTTCCTGTCCCCCCCTGGTTGATTTTGTCCCCTCATCCCGAAGAAACGATTTCATTGGAGCTTACAAGGCTACCAACATCCCCCCGGCGGAGATTGCGGCGAACAGTTTGGTGAGAATTGCGTGTTGCTAGGGTTGCGGGCCGCTCTTCGGCAGTACATAGCAAACTTTAGCGTATGGGCCTATCGCCTTTCCACTTATCTTCTTGTCTGGTTGAGAGCATGGTTGGCATGATTTGACATTGCCAAGAGAGGGCGGTGCAGCTGGACGTACTCGTTAGCCGCCCAGTTCTCCATGTCTGGTGTATCATTCGTGGCTGATTGTGTGATATTGTTTTTGTCGTGAAGTAGCCCGGGCACAACATGATGTTCAGGCTTATTTATCGGGCTGTGAGCACATTTGGAGGTCAGAAAAGAGACCTCCAGCGCAGCCTATTCCGCAGAAAGGTCAAATTGGAGACGCGCGTCGAAGCTTGGTTCCGAGGATCGAGGTCAATCCATCCTCCACTACCGTTTTGCTGTGTGCAGTCACCGACGAGGACGCTGCCGCTGCCTAGACGTCGTCAATATTTATACTGCATCTCGATATTTCTCGCTCGCTCGGTGCTTGTTGGTAGTACGAGTAGAGTGTTTTCAGCGATCACGCCCGTTTGTCGCGTTGTCGATTGGGTGAGCGCAGGCATTGTCATTTCATCAGGGTGGCGTAACTTTTTCTGTTTTTTTCTAGAGTCTCGGGGCGTTTGTTAAGGCATGCATACATCACACATGAAACGGGTGTTGGATTTGTTGCGATCGAGAATCCGTCTTGCGTCTTCGGTTGTGTTGCTGTTTTTTGGTGAGGACAGGGCCATCTGACGAAGAACGAGGTGATATATATCGCCACGGACGAGACGGATTTCTCTATCTTCGACCCGTTCAAGGATCTGGCCCGGGTCCGGTTCTTGTCCGACTACTATGACCGGGCAGGCGTGTCCGAACTTAATCCGAACCTGCTGGGCATGCTGGAGCAGGTACATCGCCAAACGGGAAGGGGGGGGGAGTCGTGTTTGATTGTGAAAGCGGTGCGCGGTAGGTGCGGAAGCCCAGCACAATCGACGTTTGAGAAATAAATGCGTAAAAGCTCACCAATCACACGTTCGGAATGGCCTGAAAAGACTGCTACATATATCCGTAGACCCGTAGGACATGGGTAGAGTGATCTATTTCGTGGTTTTCCGGTCATTTCGAGCTAGATATTCTGTCCCGCTAATGGATTTACAAGTTCACTGATAGTTTCGGCAAAGCCACTTTGTTGATCGTGCCTCTGCGTCGAGTTACTCGAGGGAGTTTTGCACTTACTCTGCCATCGTCAGACACAATATAATATGGCGGCGCGTCTGCTGTTTAGCTGCAGTGGTCGTTTCGGCGACCCACGTTGTTGACGATGCTCTTGTGTCGAGATGCCCAAGGGTTCTTGCACCGTTCTCGCAAAACTCCTTTTGGCATGAAACCTGTCTCTGCTTATACCCTGGTATATAATACGACCCGCGTGTACCGTCTCCGCCTGATCTATTTTTCACGCTGGCTGTCGGATCGTGTATTCTGAACGCTAATGACGGCGTACCGCAGGTCATCGCGAGCCACGGGCGAACGTTCACCGGTTGCTGGTTTTCCACCTTCACGGCGTACATTCACCGTCTCAGGGGCCACCTCCAAAAGCCGAGAACGTGAGACCTTGCGAAAACAAAGACTGGAGGTCGTGGCTTTCATGGCTGTTTCCCTCATCGTTTCTTCGTTTGATTACGTCTGGCCATCCGCACCTGATAAGTAGTTGTCAGGGTATTTAGTATTGAACTTGCCATGCCGAGACGTTACGGTTGGGGGTGAGCACTTTTGGTAGCGCCGCTACGAATGGTGTATCTCGACGTTCGCGTTTGTTCTACCGGACCCCTCGATTTCATTCCGTGTACAATACATATGCCTCTATTTTTGCTTCTATCGAAGACAGAGTAGAGTTCCCAATGATAGTTCCATGTCCCGTGTTTCGTTGCCCTGGCTTCCCAGTGCCTGTTTTGTTCCATGACGGATCCACACCTCTACTAATAATATGCTCGCGCTCTCTCCACCCTCCAGGTCAAACTTTTCATATTACCCTCTAAAGAAGACGTACCACCACACCTACCACTTGCCCGAGAACTCTCTCTGGGCGTCTGAGTGGCCCTTCGGTTGGGAAGACATCGATTCCAGCGGGGTTCCAGATGCCCTGGCCCCTTGATGTACCGTCTTCATTTGTGTGCAGAGGAATACGCAACCCTGACGTTGCCGACGAGACCGCCGTGAGTTGGGCAGTACTCGTGGTTAAAAAATATTGCCGAGCCATCTGAGCTGGAGGGAAGCGACGAGCACCTTTTGTATCGTTTTTTTTTTGTTTTTGTCCTCGGCAAGGGAATTTTTGGTTTACAGGACAACTTGTTTGTTTGGAAATTGGTGCCGTTGGGGCCTGGTCCGGTCTACTGGTTAGCTGTGAGCGCTGCTCGTACCCAATTAGCCGATTCTAGCCTGGATTAAAAATAATGTATAGGGCACACGGGAGCAGAGCGAAACGTTTCTCGGGCACAGGCTCTGATCTGATTTCCCCGTGTTCGACTCTTGTTTGTGTAGTTGCTCCGATTTGTTCTGTATGTGTGATGTGCAATATGTAGCTACGATTGATCTCACTTGGTGTGTAGGTACGTGCTGCAGTCCTAGGGTGTTTTGTTTGCCTCCCCTTTTAAGCTTTATGGGTCGCCCAGAAGTGCCATAGTTTCATAGTCACGTGTATGATCTCATATATGTGAGAGGGGCAAATTGTCTAATTATTTCTCCTTCGAACGTAGACCAGTTTATTTTTGCCTGTGGGTTGATGCATTGTATCACAAGTGTAGTTTGTGGGCTGTTGTACCACCCGTTCGTGGTTTTGTTTCCTCTTCCGGGCGTTCGGCGGAGGAGGTTTCATTCTGTTTTTTTTTTTTTAACTTGTGCATGCCGCCGGCCGTGCCCTGTGCCGTTCGTACTCCCTTGAAGCAATATGCCCAATGAGCGATTTCGTCGCCATTTGCGTAACGGCAGAGCTCGCTATATAGGAATAGAGGGAGATGGCCCCGCTCTATTGGTGGCTCTACAGGGGGAGTTTGACGCGAGACGTTTTTGAACGATGTTTTTTTTTTGTACTATGACGTCTGTTTGCTGTTTCAAATTTCGAAGTCCACTGAAATCAGATGGGCTCATCGAGAAGTTGAGTGGCATCGAATAGGTGGGGAGGTTAGTTATCGCCTTGTTCTCTACGTTTGTTTGTCGTGAAGACACCTCGAAAAATATCCGGAGCTTCTCCGGTAAAAATTAGCACCCGGTTCTAGGTACTTTTTGTGTACAGGTGGGTGTCATACGCAAGTAAATGTTGGATTTCGGCTCAACCACCTGTTGGTCGAGGCGAGTGTGGTAGATAACTTGACGGCAGTCGATAGGTGTTTTCCCTTGTTGCGCGGGCGTCGAGCTTGCGCCCAGTTTGCTTGCTTTGATAAGGTGTGTACTCTCGGCAGTACTGTAGTAGTGCATCGCCGACGATTGTATACCACGATAAGAATAGCAATTCCCAGGTACGTGTTGTGGAGCCTTTTGAACAAGGCACAGGTGCGAGCAAGCGAGCGCAAGATTGCGAGGCAGAGTGGGTGCTGTCGGTGTACGATTTTCATTATGCAAGCGAACAACGAGCACACACAGTAGTATTCGTGTGGTGAAGCAGCATCGGCGCGCTGGTGGAGAGTTGTTTTCAGGAATAAACCAAGAAATCCAAGAAGAAAGGGTACGTTATTGATGCTTTTGCGAAAATATATTACCGGTACAGTACACAGTAGTGAGTTGCTGGGTCTGGTGAGACGGGTAATAATTGGTAATTGGAAAAATTGGTGAGTTTACTCCATGGGGAGACTCGAGGAGATAAATCTTGAATCAATTATGGAACCTTCCTTCAACTTAAAGTACGTATTGGTTGGATCGAGTACGTGTTATATTGGTTAGATCGTGTTCTGGCATGTTCGCAGCCTGCAGGCATAGCTCTAGATCTGCTGCACAGAAATACGTACTCCAGCTAACTGGTCCATACCACGTATGCAAACTTCCCATTGCAACAGAAGTTGTGTTGGGACTTTTATAGATACTACTTGATTCCTTACAAAGTACCAGGTATGGTGTGTGTTCGGTAGAAATAGGAGGACGACAGCCGATTGATAAGACGTGTGGTCGTCCGGGGACATCCGGGCTACATCCCCGGGTTTGCTATTATAGGTGGATATGGATCTTAGCGTATAACGGATGTTGCTACTTGCTGCTGTAGATCATCACCCACAGCTGTCAGTTATTCCAGTTGTTGTTCTTCAACTTCTCCTTCCTCTTCTGGGGTCCTCCGGCGGGGAGGGGGCCCTCTGACTGGGCTCTGCCCGGGTTCTGCCTGGGTTCTTCTGGGTAATAATTCACACATCTTACTTCGCGTCAGCTAGGGTGACTGACTCTCTCGAGTGGTACAGCTTTATGCTGGCCTTGAGCTGAGCTAGGTCATCCGGGGCTTCCCATAGACATGTGCAATCCTGACTATACATCACATCGATAGTAGTAGGTACAAAGACCGAGTGGTATACGATAATGAAGAAAGTCCCATCTTTATGTGTGCACACTACCACACTGCAATACGCGGGCAATGGAGCCCTGTGAGACGAACACAGAAACCGTCGCAGCTCGGGGTGTCTACCCCGTGAACCACACGCCCGGAGTGGCGTTCCGTTTTTTTTTTGTGCGTGAGTTCGCACCCCTGTGCGAACTCACCGCCCCCTGTGCGAAAACCTAATGAAAAAATCTAAAAGTGTCCTTTTTATCGCACAGGGGTGCGATCTTACCGACCCTGTGCAAACCCACTGCCCTGCGCGAACTCGCGCACTTTTACGGTATTGCATTAGATTGCGTGGGACTTGTGTAATCACCGTCTCTCCGTGTAACCCACTACGTGAACACCACGGGCTGTGCTCGGGTTGGACGAAAAAACGTAAAAAATTCCAGCAGATAATAATATTTGAATCTTCCCGGCGATGACGGCCCCAAAGGGTCCCACCCCAGGGCACCTACCCTGGATTTCGGCCGCCCTTGCTTATATCAGTAGTTGTACACTACAAAAAATATACGCCTCTGCTAACATCGTCGAAGAGTTTATTAATAGAGAGTTTCTCCCAGGCCCGTGATAGGTACCAGTATATTCTACAGCAGCAGCAGTAGAAGGCGTTCTGATACTCTCGTACTGGTAGTCATCAAACGCCGTGACCTGGTCCAGGTCCCAAGTGAAAGGTCTCTTGGCGCGGATACACCGGTACGCCATGAGCTGTGATTTCGAGAAGCGCTGCGACTACGGTGAACCCTTTTCATGTGTGCCACCGAGCGAAGTACGTGACACCACCACTTAGAAAGCATATGTTCAATGTGGCGACACCAATGTCCACAGCGGACTCCGCACGCAATTTCTACTGGTGGCCTATATCAAGGAAAATACTGTACGTGTTGGCCGCGCCTTATCGCTAGGGGCGCAGGCCCTTCTTCTATTATACTTTACGTGTTGGCCGCCTTTTCGCTGGGAGCCCTTGCCCTTACTGCTATTAATACTATTCTACCAGGTACATACGTGGCTTCCAATTTTTCCATCAGCCGTACATGTTGATGTTGCGTCCTACCAATATACAGCAAGCAGCTGAAGCGTTCGTAGATATTGTAGCCCTGGTTTGTTTATGTAATATATTTCATCGTACTGTAGTATATTTCCCATATTTGCTGGTGCTTTCATGCTCTGCTAAGCCTTTATTTCGGGGTTGGCGTGGTGCCCCATCAGAATGTACTACTGACACCGACTCGCCCACCGACCACCCACATCCGCTAGCTTACTGAAAGGTCAAAATTTCCCGCCAAAACTTCGACCGTACGTATATCTGCGCCAGTTTCATGACGTGCGTCCTGGATTTTCTTGGATTGTACCGAACAAGGAAAATAATTATTCCGGAGAAGAAGCACAGCCAGCCCTGTGGAACCGACAAGAGGGTACGCACAAAATAGTACCGGAAGGATATCTGAGTAGGGCTTACAATCTGTTAGCGCGGGTCTTTCAGGTAGTTTTTGTCTTTGTATCATCTGTGTAGACAGGTCCGCAGTGCATAAGTTTCTCGGGATTATAAATATTGATGCGAAAGCGGCGCAGCCACGTTTTTGGTCAGTTTTGGCCCGTTTTGGGTGCGGGTTGGGGTCAGGGTTAGGGTTAGGGATAGGGTTATGGGTTGGGTCTACGCCCCTACCTTGATCCCACCAGCAGGGGCTTGCTTCCTTTCCCGTATATGTGAACAGCCTACCCACATCAAGATCCTCGCTAACAGATTGTAAGTGGATACTTGGTCTGTGTGTTCTGAAAAACGTGTAGGCCGGCTGTAGGGGATCACTCGCCGAGGACTACCCAATATATTTACTATCGGATACAGTAGTAGAGGGGTAGAGGAGACAAGGCTGCCTCGTACTCGCAGTAGTCAGTGTGCGTTCGAAGCAAAACACAAAAAACAAAACGAAATCCCGCCGCGTAAACACACACAGCAGCACAGCAGCAGCAACAACAACAACAGCAGCAGCGGCAGCAGCGGCAGCAGCATCGCCAAAACCACAGCAGCACGGTGACTGCGCCCCCAACTCGAGATGGCTTGAAACGAAACAAGCCCCACGTGTTAGCCCAAGCCCGCCCGCTGCTGTAAACACCATGCTTGTGAAGTTCGGTCGCGTGCAGCTCTTGCAATCCAAAATATAGCATAATGCAAAACCACGAATGTTACGAACCGACAGAACACAGACAGAAAGACAGACTAATTAAACAATGGAAGCCTGTACGCACCCCGCAATGAAGAGGCGTTTTTGGCACATACATGGCAAAAAAACGGCCTCATTACTAGAAGAGTGGAAGTAATGAGGATTTTTCCGTCCGTGTGTCTCAAATCTGCTCACTGTGTAGATGTAGGGCTTAGTTCACAGCAGTAGTACTTGTTGCAGCTCGCAGCCACTCCAGTCAGTGGCGATACACTGAAATACTCTCGTTCACGAGGATCTGAAGGCGTTTTGCTGGAGCCTTCTTCAAATAAAATTCAAAATTAGATCAAAAGGTGAGCTCCGGCTGGCTTCACAAAATTTCCACCAAGCTGGCCTGAGGTCAGTCAATACAGGCCACTCTATCCGAGCTCCCTCGCCGAACTCTTGACGGCTTGACACGAGACTGGCGAGAGAAGGTCTCTCATATTTTTCCCGTTCTTCCGACCCCGGGCGCATCGCAATACGTTGAGTGTGCGTCGCAAACGCTCTGACTTTGTGCTGATTTTGGGAGAGTCAGACGGTGTTTTTTTTTACACAACATTAAGTGCCGTAACCCTCACAACATGTTCGTCCAAAGTATTTTCGTGTAATACGTACACGGCCGATTCTAGGAAGAGGCTTCTTTGAAGCCTCCTCGGTCGCTTCGCTCCCTCGGCTTCAAAATCCTCATTAAAATCCCATATATTTGTGTTTTACTATTCTGTTCGCTGCACGCCTCGTAGCCCACCGCATTTTTCATCGGGGTTTGCGTACATACATTTTTTTTTTGCAGTTAGGCCTCTATGGGCGTCTCACCGATAGACCCTTGCTGCACGACTGATTGCTGTAGAACAGAAAAATCGTAAAAGCGGCCGTGTCTTCAACTCAAATGATAGTATGTCTACTGTACAGTACAGTACCGCTGTATAGATATTCTACTGACCGGGGTTCAAAACTAAGGCGCCCCCTGGCCTATATTTTACGTGGTACCCCGTTTCGTGTCTACAGCAGTTATTTTGTCGTGCATTGGGTTCTTTCGAAACACTATGAAAGTGCTCGTCGACCTGTTCCGTCGAACACTGTGTTTGCTCGCGCTAATGTTACGGTAAAAAAAATCCAAGCGGTGCTCTTTCTGCATCGTTGCTGACCATAGTCTCTGTAATGCATGTCTCTTCAGGAAGAGACCTGCGACGTGTAATTAATATTGAAGAACGCCGGTATGTAAGGGATAAACGAAGTCCATAATATGGATATGCTTGAATCATTCGCAGGCTGCCAAGTCTGCAGTGCAACACGCAGCGGGGGGGGTGTCATCCAGATTTGTTTTGGTTGACCCGCGGGCAGAACAGGCAGGAGATACGTAGACAATAAGATGCGGAAGTAACCGATGGAGGTCGGCCACGACGACGTTGGCTTTTGTTGGAAATTGCGTTCCGGTCGTCTGACGATTATTGTCCTCAAAATGACGCCGTTGTTCCTGTGTGTGTAGACGGAGTCGTCTGACGACGCCGGCATGGAGCCAACTATCAACAGTGATCATGCATCGACAGTGTTATGTTGGTCATAAAGCATAGTCTCCTATTACGGGGGACCATAGTTAATAGCACCTACTGTAGACACAACAGGACCTACTGTAGACACCAAAACCTAGGTATTTCCCTATGTTTCCTAATTATATATGGTCCATAGTTAATAGGACCTACTGTAGACACAACAGGACCTACTGTAGACACCAAAGCCTATGTATTTCCCTATTTTTGCCAACAATATTTGGTCCTATTTACTATGGTCCCCCGTAATATGACATCAATACAACTGTATGTCGAGTTCTACCCTTGTATTACGGGGTACCAGATATACATATTATACAAGCGCAAAAATCGGCGCGCTTCGCTCGCCCCATTTTTTGTTATCGGGTTGCGCCAAGCGAAGGTCGTAGATGGTATCCACGGAAAAAGTTTAATTCGTCACGGTATCGTATCGGGAGGGCGCCGTTTTTTCGTTCCACTGGAGCAGTAGAGGCGTGCACTACAGTATTTTAGCAATGACGACAAAATAGGGTTTTACAGGCTGGTTCAAGCTCATCGCCCCAAACACCTTCAAAGTCCAACGTCCACGCCGTTCTTGAGAGTTTAGACCCTGAAATTTTGCACACGTACGTGTGTTTAAGGTGCCCCTGCCGAACCTTCATAACGGATGTTTTGTTTTGTTTTTTTCTCGCCAGATATTTCCTTTTTAAAATTTGGGTCTTAACCCCCTTGGAGCCGGAAACGGTTTTTGGGGACAAAAGTACTTGGAAATAGTGTGGGATAATTTTGTGGGGTAGTAAAAGGGTTAAGGGATCCCAAACTTCCAGCGAAAAACAAAACAAAACAAACTCATTTGTCAAGCATTCGGCGGGGCGCATTGAACACGTGTGGCAAAAATTAAAATTTCAGGGTCTGTATCTCTCAAAAACGGCGTGGACATTTGGGCTTTTGTGCGGTAAACGTGTCAAATTATGGCTTCGCCTGGTAATTACTTGGTTCCAGTGTAGATACGATTTCGGGAGTTAAAAATGACGTAATATTGGTCCTACGCAGCCAGTTCTTCGAATATTTGCGTGAAACTTTATACAAACATGCCTTGGAGCACCTGGAAGCGGCTCGTTAAGAAAAACAAAAATGGGGAAAAAAATGTTTTCTTCCCAAGGAAACGCCTGACCATTGTTGACCCATTTGAAGGCCTGTGATTGGTCGGGACACATTTTCGGCGCTAGCGCTAGTCCTAGGTCCTTAACAAAAAAAGATGGCTATGATATGTCATCCTCTTCCAGTATTCATGGCGGTCAGTATGATACCAAATATGTGATGGAGTTGCTATTGCAAGCGGCATTCGTGCCTGACGAAATGTGGGGCAATATATTTGAACTAGCTCGTACTAAATATTGGGTAATATATACTGGTACCTGGTAGCTTTTCATGATTATCGAAGGTCTTGATTACTACCACTCTGTTCAGAAATAGAAGGAACGTTTTGTGTTAATTTTGATATCAATAAGGTGCTTACATTTCCGGACAGAGTGAGTATGTTCGAAACTTTCACTGCCGTGCTTAAGGTCACTCGGGCGAGTTGCTCCCGTGGTTTTGTCCAAGCTTGTTAAGACAGCCTTAACCCCTTTGGGGCCTCGAAATAGCGACCTGTAAGAACACTCATAAATATGGTATTACGAGCAATAACCGTCTAACTATACGAGCAGCGTGAGCGCCCACCAGCAAACACGGGGAGGACCACCTTGCGCCCGGGCCGTACGACTCCCACAATTTAACTCGGACACCAATGGCAATGTTGTACCAGGTACGTATCATCCCCCGATCACTATATCAATCACGCAGTGAGCGTTGCGATAATCGCCACTTTTTACGAGTGTAGTGCCGTTTGTTTTGTTCCCTCTCGAAGTCCCAAGACGGTTAAAGTACATTTGATGGCCCGGAGATCGACAAACAATTCCCACGGCGGTCTGGCCCGTTACCGGCCCGTTCCGGCCCGGTCCGTATGGCCCAAAACCGAAAAGCATGAAATGCATGAAAAGCTTGAAACTGCCAAAAAAACAAAAAAAACAACGGTCGTCGTCACTTCTTCCCTCCCCCGACTGGCCCTGAGCTGCTGAAACAAACAGACCAAAAGGTGCCCCTCCCCTCGTACTGCTGCGGCAACAGTCCTCTGAGAGCTATTGACAAAATCAACGGACATTAATTGACGGTTACGGAATCGGCCACTGGTGTACAATGGTTGGGGGCTGACGATTGCAGGTTCGACACGAGGTACGTACAGCCTAATCCTACTCGCATTTCTGAGCGCTGACACTACGATCATACTGTCATACTCTACTATTACGGGGGACCATAGTAAAAAGGACCAAATATTGTTGGCAAAAATTGAGAAATATATAGGGTTTGGTGTCTACAGTAGGTTCTCTTGTGTCTACAGTAGTAGGTCCTATTGACTATGGACCAAATACTGATAGCAAAAATGGGGAAAAATGCAGGTTTTGGTGTCTACAGTAGGTCCTATTGTGTCTTCAGTAGATCCTATTAACTATGGTCCCCCGTAATAGGAGCTTGATATGGCCAAACTTATCACTTGCTGGGTTGCTACATTTATATAGGTTATGCTAGACGCCCGCGGGCAGATGACAGTTCGTTGGCGTTCATTTATCGGCGGAACGTAGGCACGTCAAGGTGCTTGCTTTTACGGACGCGAAAGGCTGCGCTCGGACCGGTCGAACTGCAGCAGTGCGGTTGACTCAAGCACGGAGGGTTTCGATCATAGCATCTGCGTGCTATTGTTGGGGGACCCATGCTAGGATAGAGGTGTTGTTCCATCATGTTTTTTTCTGAGGCTCTTCACTTTAGGAGCTCGGTATCCGATCCACAAATCGATTCTGAGTAAACCAAAAGTTTCACAAGATTCACAAAGCCATGTTCTAGGTGTACAAAAATAATGGCACCCCGACGATATTGGCTTAAAGAGCCCCGTTATTCAGAAACAAAACACCAAAAAGTGCAACCTCTATCGTAGCACGCGTC
>JAYJME010000849.1:0-19156 GCA_036873775.1 Costaria costata | reverse complement strand
CCCTCACAGCAGCAGACCGACTATGATATGCAGTTCGGGTGTGTGGCGTTTGCCCGTTGTCGTTTGTGACCTCCCCGGTGATCACGTCCCACCAGCCATATCACATGTAGTCGATTAAAAGTGTCAAAAGGCAGAGTACCAATGTTCTGTAGTGCATGGGCCAGGCGAGTCCCCAGTGTTGAGGTGACTGTCCTTGAACGTTCCGACAAGCGGCATTTGTGGTATCGACGACTGCAGACGATCAGCATTTGCTATGTAGGGGCTTAAAGCTGTTTTCCCTCTGCTGTCCTGCTGTTGTCGCCTTTGTTGTCGCGTGACGCGCAGCCTGCAGAAAGAGCTGCCAACGCGTTGAACCAGCGGATCGAATAGGCGGAGACCGAGTTCGAGGCATCGCAAGGCACGCTCCACGAAAACAATGGAGACCGTTCCTCCGCCGCTACATTCCACAAATCGCTTCCGCATGACAGCCTAGGACAGGTGAAGCCGCTTCGAGATGCAGTAATTCGCGGCGGTAGAGTTGAGAGAGCAGTCTTTTATACGCATGTGGATTTAGAAACACGTTTGAAGTTGTTCCCGAATGTGCTCTCCGTAGATAAACAGCAGTGGGTACAGGGGAACTATGCAACGGCAGAAGGGGTACAGTTTGGGCCAAACGTTTGGTCACCGACGGTGCAACGTAACTGAGGAATGAACGAACATGTGTCCAACCCAATTGCCGACGTTGCTTCAGCCTAGCCCATGGCATTGTTGACCGGGTTGTTCGTACCACTTGTTCAAATACGTTGTTTTGGTGGGGTATGGAGCTTTTCGTGTTAGGACACTTGTACAATGTAGGTGCACCATCTACCGCGAGTTTACAACAGCACGGGTATGAATGTGGCCTCACAAAGGTCAGCAGACGTACGGGGCGTGGTAAACCCATGCCCCCCTTAACGAGGGAGATATGACTGATTTTCGATCGTTGAGGATCTATGTGACCTGTCTCGAACGCCCATCGGGAAATCATGCCGATCTCGTTGGGGTCACGCGAGCTGGACACCGTAATTACACAAGCTTCAACAAGCTGAAGAATGTTTGGTATATTGGTATCGTCCCCCCTCCCACCAGGGGATGTTCTATGGTTTGTGTCTGCTTGAAGTAGCGGATATTAGCTGATACACCCCATACTGCAAGGGAAGATCAAATAGCCAAGCCAACCTAAAAAGCCTGCGGTATGTAGATCCTGTGAATTTCCTATCATATGGTCGTTTTACGGCAAACTTGAAACCAACTGCTTTATTGTTGACGGAAGTACGCGTGGTCTTTGTTCTGCGGATGTGGGAGATGATTTTCAATTTGTTAGAATATATAGTGTATGTATATATGACTTAGGTATTCCAGCGTTATAACCCTGGTATGGATGTTGTGGATGCGCCGTCCGCGTATCATGCCACTTTCATTGCTCCCTGCTACACTCCAGGTGGACAGTGAGGCGTTTGACGCCCTCACCGAGTGCATCGCTGAAGGCGACTTTGACAAGTGCGAGCAGGTACCGGCCGGAGACGAGGACGGCTTCCTGGTCAACCCCCTCGGGGGCCTCGCCTTTGACATGGCCGGACCCGCCGGGTACGTTTGTGTCAGCAACATGCGTTTTCGAACTTAACTGCATAGCGTCCAGGTTGTTGCTGTTGTATACCATGAGACAGCCAATCCAGCATCACGATCTGCCGAAATTAGGGGACTGTGCTCACATAGGGCGTCCTCTGCCGAAGACACCAACGATATATAGTGACTCCAACGATTGTAGAGGCCAAAGGCGGTCCACTGTACGTGTACAGTAGTTGTGCGAGAATAATGATTTATTGAAGCCATGAGTGTAAAACCGCACCTGGCAATCCAGCTTAGATTGTGCAATGTATCGTTTCCCCGAGTTGGTTACGTCAAATCGGTAGCCACAGTAACCAGTTTATGTATTCTATAATTACTTCGCCTTCATAATCTAGGTTAAGTGCTCCGAGACCGTATTACTTCATACTGATCTGCTGCAATCCTGCCTGACACCTGCCGTGACTTGTTCGTGCTTCCGTACCGCATTTCGTTTATATCTTGGATGCCCGTTTCCTGGCTCGATCCCACCCGTCGGTTTGTCTACTTGTTTTCCGTGGGCGACTCTGGCCTGCACCACCGACTTCGCACCGTGTCCAACGGTCGCGACGACCTCCATAACGGCAACCAACAAATGTATAAAACATGCCATCGGTTCGGTTTCTTACCTGGCTCTGCACTGATGGATGTTCAAAACCATCCGGCTTTTACCACAGCCACGCCTTGACCATCCCTAGTGCTTCAGCGCTCAACTCCGAGGACCTGGTAAGTTGGGGCGGGTAGTGGCGGTTGGCACTGTAGTCGTTCAATGGACATCGTACGGTGGCAATACGTAGCCATTTCCGCCCCGCCAAGGTTGAGCCGAGGTTGAACCTCACGAACACTGTTGGTGCCTTGCGATAACCGTAGAGCTTTGTCTACTTCGTTTTGTCCTTCTCGCCCGAACGTGTTATATACGCATTGTCTTGGACGACCTCTGAGAAAGACCCCGCGCCTGGTCGCATGTACTGTATCCCTGACACTTCAGGCTTCTCAAATGGCGGAACTGTACTGGATGGCCTTGGCGAGGGACGTGGCGTTCTCTACGTACGGCGAAGACGAGATAACAGTGTCGGCAGCAGGTAAAACGCACATATTCGCTTACCCGATTCGGCTCATGTAGCGAGATTCAGCGTAGTTGTACCTGGAAGGAGATTATGGCCCAATTTTCTCGACCCGACTAGTATAACTCGCATGGATATCTCAAGTACATACGTAAGATGGTGCTGTTATACATATAACTACTTTTATACCTATACACGTGCCCAAATCGCCGATCACACCACTTTGAGGTCCCAGCCAGTACGCCGACGCGTTTAGGTTTAAGAAAGTTAGGACCCGTCGCAATGTATGCGTCAACCAAGAACGTTGGCCTGGCTTCATTTTGGACGGGTGCACATTCATCGATAAACGTCCATGTATCGCATCCAGTGGTACTCGGAACACCCCTGTTCTCATGGGTTCCATTCCCTCGCCGATCTTCACCTTGGATGACGGGCAGACAACTTGGCCACCATGCCCGGTTTTGCCAACATGAACGGGGTGGCCGTCGGCTCGGATGGCAGGGCGGATCCACAGTCGCAGCTGTTCCGGTCTTCTGCCCTCGGTGTCGAGAAAGGACCCTTCGTTTCTCAGGTGCGGTGTGCTGGCGCTGCCAGGGTGCGCTTGTCTTTTGCATACCTCTCCAAGCCTTAGCCGCCGAACCCGCCTGCTCCGGCATTTTAAAGGTCCACGCTTGATAGTGCGAGTTTCGTCTTTGGGTTCCGTTTCGCAGTGCACAGTACACGCGCTTGTTTCTCGTAGCAGTAAGACTACGTAGCCTATAGGCTTCTCGTTCGTGTCGGAATCGACCACCGTGTTATAGGTTGTTTGCGATCTGGTCATACTTCGTAGCGTTTGGTATTTATTATATGACATTACTCCACGGAGCCTATTGGCGAGTGAAACAAGCACCAGACTGAGTAACATCGTCCCTTGACTCCATTTTCATGTCTTTTTGTTTTTGTGCTAAACTGCTGTAGCTACTGGTGAAGGACTTTCACTCTGGATTCAATTACTACGGCGCCTCAGCAGACGACGTTTGCGTCCGGAGTAGACTACATGGCCGACTACGATGAATGGCTCTTCATACAGGTTTGCGTGAACACAGAACGCATACCGACCGTAAACGAAAAACGAATGTGCACCAATGATACTCATTGGTGGAAGTTGGCCAGGACTGGTAGTTGTTTGTAGCTTTTGATCGTTTGGGGTTATGATGTGTGCGTCGTCTTGTAAGTTGGGACGTGACTGCATGAAGGCAAGCAAAGTTCAATGGAACACTGTCCAAACATACGCTTTGCTGTCGCGTTTGTGGTGTACGCTGATAATCGTCCGTTGTGTAAGGCGAGACAACGACGGGACGAATCATCAGTGAAGCCGCCTCGCGATCTTTGGATATGGGGCATGACAGGCAGGCATGTTTCTACACCCGTCTACCTACCACCACATCAGCCCGGCACATGTTGAACGATGTGTTGACGAATAATCGAGAAGAGATTTTCACGCGATCGAGACGATTGTAATTGGCGGCAGTGCACCACTCACAGGCTATTTTACTCGTTAACGACCCCATTGCGGGTGGGATGTGCCCGTGCTTCTGGTTTCCGAGCAGTGTACTCACCGTTATCTCGCATGATTTCTCCATCCCCTATCCGTTTATCCAGAACGGTGGTAAGCCGGACTCGACGGAGCTGGAAGACCCCGTGAAGCGGTACATCCGCAACGCCCGCGACATGTCGAGGATGGTAGTTACCGATACCGTCAACACGTGAGCACCCTATCTGGATTAGTGCTGAAGTTTCTACTACAGAAACTCGGTTCTATCAGTTCAGGCTCAGTTCGTCGTTTCCGTTGAAGCGGCAGTAACCGGAATCGCCCCGTGATGGTAACTGCTGTCCGCAGAGGTTTTTGAATCATGTTAAGGGTACCTTTCCATGCAGGCAACTAGGCGTTTGCGCATTCACGAGGGTGCTTGCTTTGTACTAAAGTAATTCGACGTTGACGATATGATTATATGTTTACGACAGTATTACCATCTAACCGTGCGGCAAACGTTCACACTTGGCAGGGAGGCGTACCGAGCCGCGCTAATTCTGATCGAAGAAGGAGCCATCAGCCGTGCTGGCTTCAATGGTCCGTACGCGGGCAGCAGCCGCCAGGTCGGTTTCGTGAACTACGGCGTGTCCCACGTGATGAGGCTTGTCGGAGCCGCCGAGCTGGCCCAGAGGTCATCATGGTACCAGAAGTGGAACGTACACATGTTCGTACGCCCGGAGGTGAGGTTTCACTACCTTGGCAACGGCCGCTACTTCCCCAAGACAGCTTGAGCAGAGGCCCTTCAACCCGTTTCCTAGAAAGCACACAATTGGCGGTCATCCGCGCTGTGACCCCGACCCTCCCCCCCTTCCAACAAACTCTCGATTGGTTTACTCGAATGCAATGCAGGCTTGTGTAGGTTTCCCTTTTTGTGCTGTATGAAGGTCATATTTTGCCAAGGCAATTGGACTCATTCTCATTCCCGCCTCGAATTCCCCCCCCCCTCCATCACATCTCGATTTGTTGTAATTGGTGGATTGTGTAACATGACAGGCCGTCGGCGGAACTCTCCACAATGTCATGAACGGAAACCTGGACGTTGAATTCGACGATTCGCTTCTCAACAACAGCGACTTGCTAGAGAGAGTGGCCGCACGCAATGCGGAAATTACCGGGCTCGCGGGAACAAGCGGGCGCACCTACCTTCTCCCCCAGGTGATTACGAACCCGACTCATATATGCGGCATGGCAAGCATGGGGGCTTGTTGCGCTTCGCATGTTGCTTTGTAAGAATCTTTCACACTGGACGAATTAGACACATGGGTGCTCCGCCGTTGAAGAACCCCTTGCGGTGTGGGTTCGGGGCTGATCGTTTTCCCTTCGGGGTAAACACCTCTGGCTGAGGGTCTCAGGGTACCCATTGTTTTTCCGTTTAATCGGACTCAGTGAACAGTATGTCGAGTTGCAACATCATCTGGACTCACGTTCCACGTCAGATATAAGCCTGTAAATCAGCAGCACAATATGACCGACAGGTTACATTTTCTTAGGTTCGAATCAGGCTCAACAATGGTATCGCGGAACCGTTTGGTAGAAATAACGTCTAAAAGGTAACTGTGAGTCTAGAACATGCTGTTCGTTGGCCTTCGACGATATTATAGTGGGGGTAGCTAAATACATAAGGGATACAGAGGACGCCCAAATATTGATTGAGCAGACACATTCTTAACAGCAGGTTAGCATGGTTTCATTCATATGTGCCACCTTGTATAACATTGCGGTGGGGGCGCTTTACTTTTACAGGCCGTCAATGAGGGATCGCCAGCACACCCATCATACCCCTCCGGGCACGCCGTCCAGAACGGCGCCTTCGCAACGGTGCTCAAGGTGCGTTGGAATTGTCACTTACACAGGAAGTGCTTTGAGCTAGGACAGCAGTTGTCATGTTGATACGTTTGTGGGGACGCGAGGCGGCAAGGGGGATAAGAGCTCCAGCTTGAGTCTCGGAACTTGGACTATGGTTTGTCTTTCTGCACTCAGGTCGGTACAGGAAACGAAATTCGCTCCTTCAGCCTTGATCGTTGCCCCTCAGCGATACATTGCATTTTCAAAGTTACGGTTGTCACGGACCATTCCATAGGCAGCCGCAGCAGATTTGTCGGTGCAGCTGTCGCCATGTACCCGACGAGGACATTGGTCGCATTGATTGACCACGCGTAGATTAGCTCCATGGGTGTACGTAGCAGTAAGCACAAACCTCTATGTACCTTTGATCCCGGTTATCGACTACGAGATCAACGTCTGTGTTCGTGCCCACGCTATGTGATTATCCCGTATAGTGGTACGTCCTGTCGCGCAACCCGTTTGAATTGTTCCCAAAAATTATGGTTCATATATCAGAGTACAACTATGCACAGATGTACCTGACAAGCGAAAGAGAATCACGTTTGTGGGCGGTGGTTCGTGTGATGTAGCCACCTTTTTCAGCGGAGCGTTATGGCTTCTTCCATGCACCGCAACCTGTTCGAAGGAAGGCATTCGTTGCGATTTTTCGGTGTTTACCTTGTCGAGTGTACGCGTACCTTATCTCGAGTGGCAATGACATCCGTGGCAGGTAGCGTGGTTGTGTCTTCATAGTACACCCGGACGGTTGTCCAGCCCTACACCACGAAACGAGACCAGTGCACAACGGGGTTGTCCGCCGCCATGATGCAATCAAAGTGTATTTCCATTGTCGGATTATCTGTATTAACCGTGCCTCACGTCGCCGACTCATATGACAGGCCCTTGTCGGGTTGGAGCGTGGTGCTTCTTGCTTCAGCGACCCCGTGTTCCCGGACGACGAAGGATTGACCCTTCTGCCGTACACTGGCGACGAATGCCTGACGTACGAGGGAGAAATCAACAAGATGGCCGTCAACGTCGCATTCGGCAGGTACACCAAGCGTGGGCGAGTTCCCCTTGGGCACCGGAAAACTCTGATCATGTCCGTCCGTATAAGTACGTAGTGGTCGCGTCTCCCTCATCAACATGACGTCGCATCGTGTGTGGACATTTAGGTCGTGCATCAAACGCAACCGCAATGTATATTGACGTTGTTCCGCTGTTTTGCTGTGCTGCCATGTGCAGGCAAATGTGTGGCATCCACTGGAGGTTCGACGGCCAGGAAGGGTTGCTCCTCGGGGAAATGGCAGGTGTTCGGATTCTGCAGCAGGTGAGAAGGCGCACGTGCCCAAGCCAACTATGAAGAATGGAGTAGCATAGACCTTGACCGTTGCCGACCGTTTCGTTGCGAAAGTGCGAAATTGGTGCAGTGGTACGCCTTCCTGTGCTAACCATTGGATTGTTCTCGTTCGTGACCAGCGTTAACAACGCTGAGAGGAAGAGCTTGGAGGCGGGGGTCTTGTTTGACGTCGGACGTCGAAACCGTATTTATCTTGACCTCAAATGGTTGTTGTTTGTATGCCGAGGTTATTCAAACGTTTGGCGGGATATTTGTCGTATCGCACTGCTGTACTAAATAATGCCTTTGCTGACGATGTTGTTGAAGCACTGGTGTACATATGGCGGGTTTTAAAGGATATCAAAGGTAGTACCGCATCGCGCAAAATGGCAATGACCTCTTGAATTGGCTCGTCAGTGTGAAAGCAGTACTTTGGTCGTGTCGGGAGAACGGACAGACCCATGGGCAGTTCTAAATCCCGTTGGGGCTGATGAAAGCAGCCGTCATCGTGATACGTCCATCTATATTGAAACAGGAGATAGCCCACGTAGCCTGGAACTAGTACATCTTCCTTAGCATTTCATTCAAACGTCACTGCAACAGTGTAGAGACACATTTTGAGAACAAGGGCAACACAAGCAAGATATCTCCTGATCTTGAAGCCCAGCTCGTTCCGGGGGACTAAGATGATGTTCACGTTGGTTTCCATTCCTACATACTGGTATGATTCTGAAGGGTGTCGAGCTCAATGCCCTCGTCGTGTTAGTTGCTCGACACCACGAGAATGACGCCCTGGAAACACGACAGTCTACCGCGGCCACTTCATACGGATATGCCAGATAGTGTAACCCTACGCGAGTGCGCCAAGTGCATGCTGATCCCCCTGCTTCTTACGCCTCGTCATTACGTTCGCAGGAGGCGGTGGCGTTCCCGGAGAACGAAGCCTACGAGTTCCGTCTCCTGTCGGGGCAGACGATCAGGCTCGAAACTGACGGCTCATTCTTCATCGACAACAAGCAGTGCAGCGGAGACGCGTTTATGGGGGCCGACTTGTGCTAAGATATTCTGTGGCCGCCAACGTTCGTCGTGCCATGGATGGTTTTTAACAGCGGTCGCGTCCTAGATATACTTCGTATCACCGATATTGGCTGAACGTGCACTAGGGTTTGGCAGCTAATTTGTAATCATTGGGCGGTTATTGTCGGTTCATCAGCTGCGTGGTGTTTGACAACCGACAGGAAACACTGGAGGCAGGAAGACCAACCACCGTGCGTTTTCAATGGGGTCAGACAGGTTAACATGCCTCAAATCTCTGTTCATAAAGCTTCAAGGTATCTGGTTCCTGCCAATATCTACGCTAGGCAATACGTTCAGGCTATTATTGTTTAGTTGGAGGATCAACACACGCCTGCATCCAACCTGCAGGTGGCGTTCATGGGGGCTTCGGTTCACCCGAGTATTTTGATTTTGCTGTTAAAGGGAAATCTGAGTAAAGCTCATAGGCGGGGTGTCATTAAGACGGCAACGGTTGGAGTATCGGGACCATGTGTCATGTTAGTCCCTACAAGTCGTTGTTGTTGTTGTTGTTATTGTTGCTGTTGTTGTTGTCGTTTGTTGGAGTATACCGGCGCACGATACCTGGAAGAATTGTCGAGGCTAAGGAGCTGCCGCCTAGGGCGTGCTTGCCACACATAGTTTGCGACTTCGAAGGTCTAATTTCAACCACCGTAGTTGTCCCGGTGTGATGCATTGGTTGTGGCAGATCTGGCCTCACCCACCGCAATGTATGGTATTTCGTCGTCGATGTGGGATGTTGGCGGTTGGCCATCGTGGCTGTCATGTGTGTGCGTGAATGTCTACGTACACTGGTGCTTGTTTGTATTTTTGGCAACAGCAACTTCAGCACCCGCAGCACTCCTCACCACAATGGTGCCTGGATATGCCGTCAAGGCTTTGGAGTGCTAGGAGGTATTATTAATAGGCATACGTATGCTTGTTTATGTATAATAGTGATTTCATGTTTCGCCTTATGTGAGATATATACTTCGAAGTATATATAAAGGTATATTCAGCGTCCAGTACTTTTAATAGTTTACACGGTACACTCAGCAGCAACGTTTGTCGACAAGCAGGCCACAGCACAGTAGACGATTTCCTTTATGAAAGTGCTGCTCCGTTAGCGATCTAGACGAATGTTTGGTCGTGCTTAGCGCGCATCGTGGTGGCTTTCTGGGCTTGCCTCGTAACATATCGTGGGCTATCCGCAACATATTGTTTTTTGTGTAGACGACGTCGATTCACTCGACCGTTTCGTTGTTTGTACGCATGTGTGCATCTTGTCCGTGGTTCGTACACCACACGCCGATATATACCGCTTCTCCCCGCGAGAAGGTATTAAAACGGACATGTTGTGTTCGAACTTTGGAGTGTGTGTCCGGCTTGCCCGAGCTTCATGTATATCCTTTCGTCGTTCAGCAGCAAGTTCCGATTCAGTTGCAAATGCAGATTGTCCGATCTGGTAAGAGACATCTCACTGGTCCAGGTGTCAACAGGATACTATTTTATGGCTTAGTGACGGTGCTTAGCAAGGGAAAAACAGGAACACAAACCCAGTATTGCATGGAACGACACGAGAATATGGGGGCATTGCCCCCAATCTACAGTAAATCAGGAATACGTGTATCCTGCGAAAAAGCTACGCCAAGATTTGTGGTTATCGCCAGGCAGACACATTTCGTAACTGCCTTGGTGCGTGGTGCTTGATGCTTCAGAACACTGGGGTCAACACCCAAACCTCTTGCCGTTTGCCCAATTTCAGTTGGTTAAAAGTATCTATAGCTTGAACAGATAAGGTTGTCGGGCGATTTCCTGGAGGTGGGATGCTGGAATGAAGAGTGCAATGAAACAGGTTGCCACAAATAAAGACCGTAAATAATTCGTGAATCTAAGTGACCCACGGGACCACGCTACGGAAAACGTTTGAGCACGACGTCTGTAACAACGCCGTCTAAGCTTTCGCTTTTTCCTTGCACGTGTGCCGGACGTCCACAAAACGATACTTCGAAGTATTCGTTTAGAAACCTGCCGCTCTCTTGTCGACTCGGGAATCGGTCTAGACAACAAGTATACCATTCTGACACCATCTACGTTTTGACTACAAAAAACAATGTTTAAGGCTCACAGAAATCGATTGGTGTGCTGTAGCGTGTGCATGACAACTCAGGGTTGACAAATATACTGCCGCTATATTAAACTCAATATATTCGTACAGAATATCACACTACGGGTTTGGTTCTCATTCTGACATATATTTGCAAGGGTGTGGCATCGTTTACTCCGTTTGACGAGTACCGCTGACCTTCCTGACTAGACGTTGGTACGTGCGTTGGATTTTAACGCTCCAAAGCATCAGCATTTTCATCGCTTGTTGACATCATACTGCTTCAAATGTATCTTCGTTTGGTCGACTTACCACAGTACTACAGTGCTGTAGTGATTGGTGGTACAGTAATTCGGCGAGACTTCTATTACCTGCACTATTCAAATCTGCGATGCTGTGATCGTACTACGTGTATTCCGTCGTCAGAACACCACCAGCAAACACAACAGCAACACCTTACTCTCGGCATATCATACTCCTCGTACTTAGTCGTATTAATTCGAAGAAAAGTAAAAGACCCAGCAGCAACAGCAGCAGCAGAGGTAGGAGTAGTAGCAGAGGTGGCCGCGATCATCTGCTGTACGATGTACGTACAACATCAAAATACATTTTTCCGGCTTTTGTCAAGGCGAAAACACTTCAAGTTGGACCGTCGACTATATCGTGATTTCCTAACACACATCTAACAGAGATACTCTCGCAATCGTACCAGGTGCCACCACTTCGATATCTACAACAGCACCTCTGCGTCCAGCAGTAGCGTGGGCCTGGCCGTAACATCACCTGCAGCATGTCTCAGAAACACGGCCCAGATAGCTCACCTGCCGCCAGAGTTGGCTATTATTGCCCTCGCTCAGTAGATTTGGTTTTGTTTGGATTTCGATAACAGTATGAAGATACACAATTTCAAACTTTAAATATATCATGGAGATTGCCCAACACGCAACACGTCCAGCAGAGTTACCTTCCAGCGTACACCGTCGGCTGCGAATACGAGGCAGCCCTGCCGCATTTACCAATCTACCACAGTAGTATGCCTGGTATCATTTCCCCTAATAATGACTTTGTGTGCGGTATCAATGATCGGAATGATGTGTATCCGATAAATCGGTGTCCTCTCGCGTGGCAGTAGACGGTGCCGTTTAGGTACACGTGTATGTGTAACTTCTGTAGGCGGAGGCGGTCGTAGAATCACAAACGGGGCCTCGGTCTCAAGCGGACCTCCACGAACAGTATACATCCACAATGAACGCCATCCACCCGCCATCCGCTGTTCATTTACGAAGGATAGACGACTGAACTACTAAGTCACTGCTGACTGAGTGTGGCTCAAGTACCTTTGGGTCCAATTCACCCTCCCACCGATAACCTTCTCCGGGTTTGATCAAGCCATTAACCAGCGCCTCTGGTTGATCCTTTCTATGGTCCTTTTCTCTCTTCTTAGTCGTGAGTTCCCTTTTACAGTGACTCACTCCACTGCCGACCCTCTGGTTGTGTCTTCTTTTTTCGTGGTTTTCTCCACTGTATTTCCCTCCTTTTTTTCCACAGCAGAAAAAAGGGGAAATACGACCTGGGTGGGAATCGAACGCGGGATTTCTTTTGTTCATTCGCCATATAAATGATAGTCCAGTGAGCCACTCAGTGCTGACAGAGTGTCACACGCGGTGGACTATCCTTTATATGACGAAATAACATCCGCTCCATCCGTGCGAGCACGGAGTATAATCTCGTAAGTCCAGAGTTTGAGACGCAAGTAGGGAGTAGGCGCTGGGGCAACGTCCAGTGTGATATTCGGGATTCGAACGGACGATTCGGAGAATTTCTACGCATTATTGAGATGTGCTGTACATGCCTGCAAATAAGAAACTACTTACTAACAAAGAAATGCTTACTTTTTGAACGGACGCTAAGAACGTTGGACTGGCAAATCGCACTCAGCTGCGAGCGCTACACTAAATCCTATCACTAGCCTTGTGCTCAAGGTTGTTCAAAGCTGGTATCACGAGAAGAATCGGAGGCTCAGCCAAATTAGTTAAGAGTTTCTTGTTGGCAATTACAGTAGGAGTTTCTTGTTGGCGGGCCTACACTCTTACATACATACCTCGTACCTGGGATTTGTTTGTCACGATTACCCGTTGAATCTTCGCCCAGCTTGGTGGACCCTGAGGTATTCAATCTTCCGCGGTATATATCATACGGCGTGGTATATACGGCGGTCTCGAGTACATATGATATTATTCGTAGAATGTGATCTTCAGTTCTACCCAGAGTCGACAGGAGATTTTTAATTTGTTTACCTTGTACAGCTGTCCGGGTAAATTGTAAGGGACGCTCCTCGGTGCATTTGCAGCCAACAGGTCAGGTTGACATATAATACGACGATGCCGTTGACTGCGGCGACAGAATAGCTAAATGGACGCACATATTATCTGATGATACGACTATTTATATGCACAAGTGTGGGTGGTTGTTTCCTCTTGGAACTTCAGAGGGAAAATCAGCACTAAAAAGTGACAATTACCGCAACGTCCACCCGGTGATAGGCGGATGATGATACAAATTGGTGTCCGAGATAAATTCCTAGGAGTCGTACGGCCCCGGCGCAACACGACCCTCCCTGTGCTGCCTGGCGCTTCATGCCGCTCGTAGACGGTTATTAACACCAACGTCATCGTTGTTTATGTCGCTATTTCGTGGCCCCGAAGGGTTGAGCTTAATTTTACCCACACCCGTCGGAAGATAAAAAACAAGCAAAACAAATGCAGCCAGCCATCCTGCCAAGAGACTCAACAAGCAGTAACAAAACAGTGGGACTGGAAACAAAAATAGTGGTTGGATGTCGTACCGAAAGTTTCGATATATCGTTGGAAAAAACATACAAAATATTCTAATTTTCGAAGTGCAGAAAAGTTCGGTATTTCGATAATGTTTTCGATAACTCGATAAACGATAGCGATACGATAAATTGATTTTAAAGCCGAACTCCTGCCAGGGGGACCAGGGACACAGTAGACAGACACCGCAACAAACTGCACTATTACGGGGATACATATTATACTACAGTAGTTAATATTTCAAAATATACTTAATGTAGTAAAAATAGCGTAATATATAGGTTTTAGCGACTATCGTAGGCCTTATAAACTATGTATCCCCGCAATAGTTTAAGAGTTGACATGGGAAACCCGGCACTCACATATAGGGCATATATCTCATAGGATGTTCATTGGATGTCCCATGGGAAGTCCTATAGGATGTCGAATGGGATACCCTAGTACCCAGTCACAGCAACAAACTGCAACAGTTTCGGACATGCCATGGGAAACCCACTCATATATTGGGTAGGATGTTCATTGGATGTCCCATGGGGAGTGCCATAGTAGGGTGTCGCATGGAATATCCCATCGGACATATCATATGAAGTCCCATAGTAAGTCCCATGGGATCCCTTGCGACATCCCATACGAAATCCCATGGTATGTTCCGTAGCATTCCCCATAGGAACAAATATTCCATGGGACGTCCGATACGACGTCCCACGGAATAAACAACGCCCCATGGGACATCTCTGAGTTCCCCGTCTGGGGGCCCCCATTTTCCATCACATGGGACATCCCACCGGACACCCCAAGGGTTGTATGGGATCCCATGGGATGAATGCCCCTCCATGGGCATGGAATGTATTGTCGCAAGGGGTATGGGGTGGACGACTTTTCATGGACATGGGACGTGAACGTGCTGTCCCATGGGATATCCCATGGAATGAACGGCTTCCCATGGGCATCACATAGGATGTCATGTGGGATATGACGTAGGATGATCGACATCTACATGGACGTGTGAATTGAGCTATTGGCAATCCCATGGAACGACCCATGAGGTGTACCATGCGATTACCTATGGGACATCCCATGTGACGACCAATGGGACGTCCTACTGCGTTTAGAACATCCTACACGCCATCCTAGGGGGTGAGCTGTAGCATATCGTGAGAGATAATATTTATGAAATCCGGTGAGGTATCGTAGAACATCCTATGCATCCTGTAGGATGTCTCATGGGATGCTTGGCATTTTACGGGTTGTCCCACACTCTTTCCCATGGGTTGTCCCATGGGACGTCCCGTAGTATTTAAATACGTAGCACCATAAGATATCTGGTGGAGATTACAAACATCGTATCCTATCGGCTGGGCCATGGGACGATCCACGGGATGGTCCACGAGACAAATGTTGTTCGGGTGTCGTGCGTTTCATGGGACATCTCATGGTTCATCCCATGGGTCGTTCCGTGGGATTGCCCATAGCTCAATTCGAACGCCCATTAGGATGTCGCTCATCCCATGAGACATCCCATATCACATCGTTCATTCCATGAGATATCGCATGGGACAGTACATTCCATGTCCATGGGAGATCGTTCATCTCATGGGACCTCGTACATCTCACGGGATGTCCCACGGGATAGCCACTTTGGCCCAGTCGTACGTCCGGTGGGATCTCCATCATTCCATGGAATATCTATCCCGTATGACATCCTATGTGTTGCCCGTAAGAGGTCGTTCATCCCGTACCCCATGAAACATTACATTCCATGACAATGGGGGGTCATTAATCCAATGGGGTGTCCCATAGGATGAATAATGAGGGCGGCATTATGGGATGGCTGATGATAGGGCGTCGTTCATGCCGTAGGACGTTGTACCTGACGTCCCATGGAGTAAGTATTCCCATGCGACTACCTGTGGGACTTTGTACGGGATTCCCCGTTGGATCCGATTGGAGTACTATGATACTTCGTACGGGGTGTCCCATGGGATTCCATGGGACTTCCTATGGGACTTCCTATGGGATGTTCGATGGTATATTCCATGCAACACCCTATGGGACATCCCATGGTACATCCGATGGGACATCCAATGAACATCCCATGGGATAATACCTATATACGGTGTCAGATTTCCTATGGGAAGTTCTTAACTACTACTGCACTTCGTTGTTGTGTCTGCGTGCTGTGTCACCGGTCCCCCTGGGAGGCGTTTGACTTTTTATGGTTTTATTGTATCGGTATGGTTTATCGAATTATCGAAAAGAGTGTCCAATTACCGATTATTTTTCGGTCCGATATTGATAATGTGTTTATCGAAAAATACATCGAAACTTTCAGTACAATATCCAACACAAGACCATCACACGAGCTAAATTCCATACCTGGCATCTGGTTGATTGTTGAGCAGCAGCAGCTGTACTCATGGCAAGAGTAAGGGTCGCGAAGGCTTGGACATAATATGTATGTGACCTCTGGACGTAACTAACAAATATTAAATATTTGCCTTTACCCGTGTTTTGCATAATTCCTACTGATAGTCCCTACCACATACGCACAGGTACTCGTACCTGAAATATAGAGATTCAGGTATTAATCACACACAAAAACAGCAGAATGCGATACGAAACGATCCCCACTATATAATACGTGTACGTATGGGGAAAATATAAAATATACTTTGGAATGTTTTCGACGCGCAAAAAATGAGATGCAAATTATGAAATGATTATCTTATACACAAGGTACATGTCCATATTATACATACTACGTGGGTAACACGCCCACAATCTGTACGAATGGAAGAATAGAAAGAGACCGGAAAATGCTGCTATGAAAACGAAACACCTATCAATGCACGTATAGTGTACGTATAGATTCCTGTCAGTCACATGTAATCGTCTGTACTAACTAAGGGCATGTATTGTATGTAGTGAATATGATACCATTATTATTTAGCCCGTCCGGTCAGATCGTAAAGGAATCTACTGCTGTAGCCTCCTAAACCCTCACAACACTGCTGTTATAATCAAGCCTCGACAGCTTATGGCAGTAGAATATTTTTTTTGCCCTTCGACAATGTGTCGTACGTACATGTTCCAGTCCGATACACGTAGTACTGCTGCTGTTGTATCGCCTACGTTTGAATCCCAGATCCCAGTCGGTCGAATGCACGGTATATTATTAATAGTGCGTTCATAATTCTAAGTTTATACGTATACTTATTTCGAAGGTGTCATATGCATTTCGTTGTACATGATTAGTATTACGGGGGACCATAGTAAATAGGACCAAATGTTGTTAGCAAAAATAAGAAAATACAAGTATATAGGTTTTGGTGTCTGCAGTAGGTTCTATCAGTAGGCACTATTAACTATGGACCAAGTATTGTGAGCAAAAAAGAGAAATATATAGGTCTTGGCGTCTACAGTAGGTCCTATTGTGTCTACAGTAGGTCCTATTAACTATGGACCCCCGTAATAATACGTACCTGGTACCCGGTAATATAATTCGAAGTCTGATACTCGCGTGGGATGCTTCGATCGCGCGTAATGTGTATGGATATTTCCCTAAATAATAGTCTACTCCATCAATTTTTCTGCCTTTCATGGGCTCATCAATGCGGTTCGGCAACTATTCAAACGCTAAGTAGCCGTCACTACGGTATTGTACCGAATGTAGAGGAATATCGTATTTAGACTATAAATATTATAGGAGATTATCATATCTTGTTGACTGTGGCCAGAGATTAAGGGCCGCGATGTAAAAAGTACCGGTAAGTACGAGAAGGCCGGGCCTCCCTCTCACGCGTTGCTACGATGCTGAGAATTTGCCAATTTGGTCGAACTTGAAGCCCCAGAGTCCCCCAGAGTCCACTACTAGCAGCCCCATCTCCGGACGCTTCCGAGAATAATCTACATAATATCACACGGGCAGGGCGGATGTCCTTCACTGGGGATGCACAGAGACCTGCGTGGTTTCCAGTCCACCCTTGTCATTCAACAGCCGCCCCTCCTGTCTACCTACACGTCTACTGCCACGCCAGAAGAGAACACCGGCTTGCAATACTTCGTCTACACTTACTTCCTGTTCTTGATACCGCAAACGGAGTGAGTGGACACCTGGATAAGTTGCTTCATACAGGTATAAATAATAACCATTGTAAAACGTGCAAAACAATGTCCGTACCTCGTGTGCCAATGCCAGGTTGATATGCAAGGCGCGGGATGTATGATACGTTGATCCGTTAGGAAAAAAGCTGTGGACGGCTTGCTGTGATGTCGAGCATATGCGGCAACTGCCTGGAAGCAATTTGCAGCTTTAACTCACTCTTCCCGTAGTCAATAGTGAAGCCTCTGGACACGTGCTAAGATAGAGGTAGCACTTTTTGGCTTTTTGTTTCTGAATAACAGAGCTCCTTCACTCAACCTCGTCAGGGTGTCATTTTGTTTCGCAATATGATAATTTTGTGTATCTAGGTCATGTGTTTTTCGACCGGGTTGCACTTTTGGTTGACTCAAAACCAGTATGTGGGTGGAAGTATGTACATAGCTCCTAAGGTGAGGAGCCGCAAAAAAATCAGGTTTACTCCTATCGTCCTTATTGTGAAGCCGCAAAAAATGTGCCCAGCTCTGCTGATCCGCTACTGTACAGCAGTTCTGTGCAGTACATACGATTTCCTGCACGAACGCTTCAATGACCCGTTTTACGTCCTCATCCCACATACAGTTATTTATACCGTATCACGTGGTTACATATACGAAGTATACTTGTACGTAATGACGATTGTGTTGCACGACGACCGAGCAGTAAATGCCATTTCAACTCCATGCGAGATACTCCTTGTCATTGTTCACTGTAGCTATAATATACGTCTGGCTGCGGCTTGCACCTCTTTCCTGTCCCAACCACTACTCGTTTGTGCAGAGATTGTTAATAAACTTCATCGTTTGTCGTTTGTAGAGATGGACTAAATACATATCTGGACCCTACACAAGAAACGTGTATTCTTGTGTCCCGTGGTGATCTCACCGCGCCTCGTGTTCCTTCTACCTCCCAGGTACTTGCAGCCGACAACGGTGCTCATCAAGGACGACAGCCACTCGCAAAATGAAGGGGATTGCAGGCTCCGCCGGTGCCGTGGGTGTAATTGCTATTGGACTGTTCTCCGGTGTAAACGGGCAATCGTTGCGGCAAGAACGGGCTGAACACGGCGTCACTGGCGCCCTAGATGCGGCTGGGTCGTCGTCCACAAACCTCTTGGACGGCGGTGGTTCGCGTGGTCTTCAAATGCATCGGCGCAACCAAGTCGCCAACGATGACGCTCTTGATGTGAATGGCCCGGTGAGTGGAGAGGTGTATTCGCATACAAACATTTACTCAGAGAGAGATGACCTGCACTTCGCAACATCATACTTGCCTATCGGTTCAAGCAATGCTCACACCAACTTGAGAATCGACGTCACAGCATACACGCCACGCCACGATTTGCAGGCTCACTTCGAAAACGCGAAAATACGCAGTAACGTTGCGTGTCGACGGCGTCAGATATCTACCAAAAAGTGATATTTTCGTTGGAGAACGTACGAGTCATATACATATATATGTCGTATTGTTCCGAAGCAGGATGTTGAGGCGTGCGTTAGTGTCTGGTACAATGTACAAACGTGACCCTCACAGCAGCAGACCGACTATGATATGCAGTTCGGGTGTGTGGCGTTTGCCCGTTGTCGTTTGTGACCTCCCCG
>JAYJME010000848.1:0-19165 GCA_036873775.1 Costaria costata | reverse complement strand
CCCCCCAGTGCACCTCTATCGTAGCACGCCTCGGGAGATCCACAGCCCTTTTTTATTTTATTTTACTATTTACTATGGTCCCCCGTAATAGTAGTCGTCGTACTCACAATGCGTCCCGCCGGTCTTGAAGGTCGTGATGGCGTCGGGCATGTACATGCCCTTCACCGTAGGCCAGTTCTGCAGGTTGATCTCGCCGTCCTTGTCCGACGCGTCCATTTTTGCGTCACCCCAGTCCTACGCGAGAGACGGAGGAGGAGAGCATTCAAAACAAACCTACGGAAAAAGGAAACAAGAACTACCACCGTCGTGTGTTTGCGTGGACATCCAGTTACTCTAGAGGTGGACGGGACCCCCCATGTGTTCAAGATCCTAATAATAGAAGGTGGGCAAGTGTTGTAAACACCTTCTAGCAGGGTAAAAACAACATGACAGCTCCACAGAACGTAGGCCAATCTAAAACGACAAACCTAGTGCTGTAACCCGTAAAAACCTTTCGGGACACATTGAAGGGTTGACGCAAAGTCCACAGGCCGTAGACAAAACAGCCGTACTTTTTGCGAGATTGCAGACGTTCAAGGGTGCAGTTCTCAAGGGGGTGTAAGTGCTGCAGTCCATGGATTGGAAAAAGACGCCGTCCTATAACAACAACACAAAATAAAAACAACAACATAATATATCATACTTCGTATATGTATATACTTCAGGCCTTTTATTCAAGAACTCTAAACACAAATCTCAAACTAATCTCAAAACAATATTTTCCCAAAATATTCCCAAAATATGGGTATTTTGAACCCCAAATTCTCTTCTCGACAATATATACCAACTCGGACTTTATTATTATATATATTTTTTTCATGAGAGTCTCCGTGCCTGTGTCGTTTCAACGAACCTAATGATAGCGCCGTGCATCCTTTCGTTTTCAAGATATGATATGCGCGCCATAACCGACTTTATCTACGTGTCAAGAGAAAGTAAGTACCTTGTAGCCGAGCGGGAAGATGTCATCGATTTTGCAGCCCTTGATGTCGATCTTCGCCACCGCGTTGTTTTCCTGTGACGGAATAAAGCGTGTGACCAGGAGTCGCGTTTTTGGGGAGACACCAAACAAAACACGTAACCGTTGTTGACGATAATTCGTTAATTTTGGAGGCGTTATTGTCGGCCGGGCGTATGTATGCACATACATGCTCACAAATACACTGGCAACCCTGGCAGCCCCCTCAGCTAGTGTAGTAGCTACCAGGGTACCAGGTATGCATACATATCAGTGCTGGCAGTACATACTGCACCAGGGCCCAGCCCCACCAAATGCCCATGTCATGTGTTTTCGGGATATATCCCGAAAAGTTGCACGTGTTGTTATGAGACAGCCGCATGAACGGGGCCTGAACACTAAATCGTGCCGGCGATGAAGTGGTTTGCGTTACCTTTTGGGGTTTTCTTTCTGTCTGACGTCCACTGTGCATCTTCTGGCAAACAAACAGATAAACAGCCCACAAGATAATGATTAGAGTCGAGAGGCTCCGGTCTCTGTGGCGATATCCACTCAGATACTCACGTGTATTCATGCGTAGAGACTGCACATCAACTAGATACATGTGGATCTCAGAGCCGACATTTCAATAACCCAAGGTTTTGAAACCGAAACACTGAGACTGCACATCAACTAGATACATATGGATCTCAGAGCCGACTTTTCACTACAGTAGGCCAAGGTTTTTAAAACCGAAACACTGAAGGGCACCAAATCAGTTTCTGGATAGCCCCCAAAGCAAACCTCGAAAGGTCCCGACAAATTACTTGAAAGGGTCTCAAAATAGACCCGAAAGGGCCCCAAAACGAGATATGTCAGGATCCTACCCGATTACCCCGACATTTGTTCGCGAAAGGGACCCAAACGCTGTTCTTAAGAATCCCTGAATACATTTCGACGGGGTCTCAAAATAAATCACAATAAAAGCTGTCCCAAACATACATGTTCGAAAGGGCCCCGAAATGTATTATTATCACGGGTGTTCCTCGAGGATTTCTCAAGGCCTCCCTACATGGTCTGAATCCGGGCTCCGTCAGGTAGGTGTGAGTGGCTGCGGTCCGTCGAGAGACTGCGACATGTTCGGGTTTAACTAACTCTTAACTGTCTACAGTAGTGGACGCATACTTAGGGCTAGGGCAGAGGGGGGCACCTAATTGTTCACGAGAGCTCTACATAGCACGTGTCACCCGAACACTTTTGACTATCTATGAGAAACGTTGAAAAAACTATGATGTAACACGCGGATCGAATGGGACTCCCACGATACTTGGTAGTCACTATTACTCACTCGCTTAAGGAGCCCCACCAACCAGCAACGTCTCGGCCATCAGAGAGTAGTGGTACCCCTCTCGCAGCACGCGTCGGCGACGTGTACATACCACGGTGGGGGGTGTACCCGGTTTATTTCTGAGGCTATCAATAAGGCATACATATCCAGGTATGTATGCCCTATATATCTCGCCGACAGAAAAAAAACGATTCGGAGCAAATAACACGAAAACACAAATGAACCCTATCACGGCCTACGTAAATGGATAACACGAGTGAACACAATCTCGGCCTAGGCGCATAAAACGAATAATACGGCTGAGAAAAAAAAACAAGATTGGGTACGTACGTAGAGCTCCTCAGCGGAGGAACCTCGTAATTTCCCAGTGACATTTTGTTGAGGCCAAAGCGTGCTACAAGGTGCTACAGTACCCCTTTATCGCATACTGTACGCGACATATACGTATGTGTTAATAATTTGGGAGTTAAAAATGTCAGGCTGATTTTCTTCAAATTAAAAGTTAAGAATTTACAGGTAAGCATTTGTGCTCAGCGAGGAATGTCACACTCAATCCAATCCAATAGCCTTGGAGAGACTACGCTCTACGTTGAGGTCACAATAATCCGCGAGCCTTAGCCAAAATAGGAGTTTCTTAACTGCTGTCGCGTACTGCAGCGCACTCGTTGGCCAGGCTATGGTGGGGGTGCACCACACTTTCGTGAGGATCCCCCTCCTGGAGGAGCTCTATTCCTCCCCCGAAACACGCCTCCTTTGAGAAAAAACTGAAGGCTACACAACCTGATGCACAATCCCATTGGCCTAGGTACATATTATATAACGTAACGAATACTATTGGACAACACAACCGGCATTCCAACGGCTATATTGGGTTAAGTTGCGGGCATATACAACATAACGAATAATATTGGGCAACACAACCGGCATTCCAACGGCTATATTGGGTATAGATCCTAAGCAGCGGTAGGCTCGTCAGCCACAAACAGCAGTTTCCCCCAAAAGTGCTTCGTATAAAGCTAGCAAAAAGGCTAGCAAAAATAGGGAAATATGTAGGTTTTGGTGTCTACAGTAGGTTCTATTGTGTCTACAGTAGGTCCTACTAACTATGGACCCAATATTGTTAGCAAAAATGGGGAAATATGTAGGTTTTGGTGTCTACAGTAGATCCTATTGTGTCTACAGAAGGTCCTGTTAACTACGGTCCCCCGGAATAGGAATATCCACTCTTAACCCCTTTAGAGCCGGAAACGGTTTTTGGGGACAAATCTACTTGTAAATAGTGTGGGATACTTTTTTGCGGTGGAAAAAGGGTTAACGTATCTGGCAGCCATCCTGGAGTTGGAATTTGTGATGTGCTGTACACTGCTTCGGCGGAATGGGTAAAAACGAAGCTTAACCCCTATTGAGCCGGAAACGGTTTTTGGGGGACAAAACTACTTGGAGGTAGTGTGGGATACTTTTTTGGGGGTAGCAAAAGGGTTAAGACACCCCGCGATAAGGGAAAACGTTACATGAGGGGCCTCTAATTCCCGACACCATTGTTGCCCGTTATCAGTATTGACTACTGACGCGTGCTAGGATAGGGTTTGCACTTTTTTGGCTTTTTTGTTTCTGAATGACGGGGGCGCCTTAACCCAAAATCGTCCGAATGTCAATCTTGTTTAGCTATATGATTTTGTTAAATGCCTATACCATGGGGCTGATCATCGGGCTGCCCTTCCAGTTTTACTCAAAAACCGTTTTTCGGGTGTGATAAGGAGAACCTAACGTGAAAGAGCCTCAGAAAAAATATCATGGAACAACACCTCTATCGTAGCATGGGTCAAACTGGTATAATAGCAGACCTGGACCCAAAATCTTACGCACATCGGACAGATCGTCAGATAATTTCAACCATTTTCATATTATTATTATTATTATTATTATTATTATTATGTTTGCCATCTGACAATGTGCAGCGTGTGTCAATCGCAAAAAAACGACGAAGAAGACAACAGCAGTAGTAGAAATGTAAATTATTATTGTAATGATTTGCCTTCCGACAATTTGCAGGGCACTACTCATTCAGAATGAAAAAGCTGACACAATTCGTCGAATATCATACCACCAATCTCATCCAACCAGTCCTCCTTCCCTGCCAATTCTCCTCCCCTGCGTATACTCAGCTGGATGCATCTGTATCGTTCAGGGAAGACAGATCCCTGGCCTATATTACCTGCACGGCCCTAGAATAGGTCATGTTGCCGTACCGCCGCTTGGATTTGTTCAAGACACAGCAGAGACGATATCACTCTTTCGTGCGTTAATTCCCCCCCCGGCAGTAGTGCGCGTTGCACCGCAATTGTTTCCATCGATGATTTTGGTATTTGCTCCTGACTACTATGGCCCCTCCATGATAGTATATGTGGCCGGCCAGCCTCTTTTGTGTTCATTCCTCGCACGGAGATTACAGCCCGTCTTCTTGAGGGGGAGACAAATGTTTTTCCTCCGTGATGTGCGCTGACGGGAAGCGAAAGCAGGAAGTCGACGGGTATTGTACTGACTGTTTGTTGTATTATTTTTCTCTCTGTATTGGATTGTCGTGGTGACTCCGTGGTCTGGGACGATGTCGTTTTGGAGGAGGACGCAAGAAGGATGGAAATACTATTAATAGACTCCCAAACCACAGAAACACACACGTGGGCTGTACCGTATTGTCACGAGCACGATATACACACAAAACAAAAAGGTGACCTGTGCCGTTATGCCCCGAGTTCCACCACATACATGAGTCGATCCATGTGTATATTATTGTCCCGGGGGTCACGTACCAGAGTTCCGTACCCAGCCCGTACCATGCACTCTACCCGACTGACCAGCATGCCAGCCGCCACACCAAATGGTTCGAGCATGTGAAACAATGCCTCGACACATAATACGAAACCCAAGATCCCAGTGACACGTGTCAAACGTATCGACCACTGAGTACCACAAACAGATTGGGTGAGGCCTCCGGCCGGTGGTCCCGCCCAAACTTCTTACTCCCCTACTGACCACTGGCCTGGAGCCATGCTATATCGCATCGCCTAACCTTACGTTACCTGCAGCAAAATCTTCCGCGAGAGTCGGCGACAACGGCAAGTCGGACACATTTGTTTGCACTTGCCGGCTCCCGTTGCCGCTTGGCCCCCGCTACGGTTGGACCCAACGTTGTATCGCACCACGTCCTCCGTCTTCCAGCCGCCGTTTGGCGTAATCTCGCCCGTTGGTGTTCCGGCGGGGGGCTTTCTCAGTGAACCGCCAGAACCATAGTTCGAAGCCGGGAAAAATATATCATGGTCGATACACGAGAGAAAGCCGAAAGACTCTCCACTACCCAGAGCGGGGCAGGACATGAAAAAAAAATAGGAACCGATACCACACGCCTGAACAGGTCAAAACGGAAAACAAAAATCAGTAGGGGTGGGATTATTTTATTCTGGGTGAATTAAAAATATATAATAGCGATTGTTTTTTTGCTTTAACGAGGCCGTTTTTTTTTGCCATATATATGGCTAAAAAGCCTCTTTCATACCGGGGTGCTTTTAGGCTTCCATTATGTGGTTTGTCTGTCTGTCTGCTGTGTATCATGCGAAGTATGCGTGACATTCTTGGTTTTTTGTCATTGTTTGCGAGAGCTGTATTAAACGTGGTCGATCTCCACAAACCCACCATCTGCAGAAGAAGAAGCGGGCGGGCTGGGGCTATAACGCGCGCGACTTGTTTTGGTTGCTAAGCCGTCTCGGAGTCTAAGCCGTCTCGGAGTTGGCCGCGGTCGCCGTGCTACTGCGGTGTGCTTTTGGTGGCGGTGGTGTGCAGCTGCTTCAGCTGCTGCGTGTGTATGTGTTTTGCGGTGGGATTTTTTATTGTTGTTTTTGTTCCAGTTTTGTTCCTTCCAACGCACACTGCCTATTGGACCGCGAGTACGAGGCAGCAGCCTTGCCTCATTTACCTCTCTACTATTTACGGGGGACCATAGTTAATACGACCTACTGTAGACACGATAGGACCTACTACTGTAGACACCAAAACCTACGTATTTCCCTATTTTTGCTATTGTAACAATACTTGGTCCATAGTTAATAGGACCTACTACTGTAGACACAATAGGAACTACTGTAGACACCAAAACCTATGTATTTCCCTATGTTTGCTATTTAATACTGTAACAATATTTGGTCCATAGTTAATAGGACCTACTGCTGTAGATACAATCGAACCTACTGTAGACACCAAAACCAGTACATTTCCCTATTTTTGCTAACAATGTTTGGTCCTATTTACTATATGTCCCCCGTAAATAGTAGATTTGTTTAGCTTGGTTTTTTGTAGACCCCCCCTCCCCGTCTGGGTCTCGAGAACGTTAGTGGGGTACGAAGTATATACACATCGGATTTTTTTTGTTCTCCCTTGAGCTACGTACCGCAAAGACGACCGAACGACGACGAGAAAGGCTCAACAGCATGGGTGGGACCGCAAGCAGTGGCGGGGCGGCGAAAGCCTAATGTAACCCCAAAAAATATGCCTATCCTCGGGATTAATCCCGCGGGTGGTGGAATCGCGACTGGGTTACGAACGGGGAAAAAATAGATGGCAATAGCACCTACCTGGTACTCTAGTAAGAAAGACCAAATCACGGCGAATCAAATGACGGTGTTTTATTTTTTATTTTGTTAAGAAGTACCTGGTAGGAACGGCGGTATGGCCACGGGAGTTTTACCAAGGGATTTGGTTTTCGAAGTCCCGAGGGAAAATTCCCGTGGCCATACCGCGGCGTCAACTTCGTTCAAAACAAAACAAGACACCGTCATTCGATTCGCCGTGATTTTGCCCTTCTTGTCTTCTTGTGATGCTTTTGCCCTTGCTTATTCTTCACTCGCAACGGTTGGTTCATCGCCATTCCACGATCCGCGGGGTTAGTCCCGAGGAAGGCCCTGAAAGATAAACAATAAATTACGCTAACCACTAACCAGTGAGGCCAATTCTTACACAGTCCGATTCGCAGTCAGTCGAATCGGGCACTTTCAGCATGTTCGTATAATATGGGTTTTTGACCCGAAAGCCGTGGAAATCGGCTTTTCTCTGCTCAGGATGGATGGGTCCAGCGTTTCTCCAAGATCTATCCAAGGATGTATCCCGCTTCTCCGAGGCCTCAATTGCAAGGAGTCACCGTCGGTACTTTTTCGACTCGACTGGGTGGGGAAAAAACGACTGAAATCCCCAGTCGAGTCGAGTCGTATGATATGTCGTATATAGTTTCAGTGATTTTCTTGCAAGTGAGGTCCCGGAGAAGCGGGAAACAACCCTGGATAGATCTTGGAGAAACGCTGGACCCATCCATCCTGAGCAGAGAAAGGCCGATTTCCACGACTTTCGGGTCAATAACCGCACGAGACGTGCTGAAAGTGCCCGATTCGACTGACTGCGAATTGGCCTGACGGCACGATTTCCTCAGGTTGCGACGACAGCAGCAGCAGTAAAATCGTAATAACTACGTAGGGCTGTGAGTTGGCTGGACTTCCCGGCTAGTTATTAGTTGGCTGGCAAAGCCAGCCAACTAACTGACTTTAGTTGACTTTGCAGCAGACCTCTCAGCCTTCTCTCCCGCCCTGAGCGAGTGGTCCCACGGGGAAATGCGCACCCCGTGGCAAATAAACCTTCTAAAAACAAGTAAACCCAAAAAGTCGGATAGTTGGCACCGTTGCAACTAACTATAATACCTAGCCAACTAATAACTATTAATAGCTGGCGACTTTCAGTCATCCAACTCACAGCTCTAGTAATAACAATCATACTCTAATTTCGAGTATTAATGCTTTGGCCGGGGTTGTTTCTGGTCTTTGTTCTGTCGACAGCAGCAGTGCATACTCCGAGCGGACGTACATATGATGTATCATGTCATATGTATGAATATGGATCATGTTTCGCAAAAAAATACGAAATTCGAAAGGTTAGAACATTACGGGAATTTTCTACTGGATGTAGTCAATTGGAAGTAATACGTACCGTATTAGCGTGGAAAGCGATACTTTATTCGTGAGTAAACAAAATTCGACTTAAATGTTGACGAGGGAAAGGGACGGCTGAACCCCTCTCGCGATAAAACTTCAGGCAAGAACCGCAGGAGGAAAGGTGGAGAGAAATCTTCTGTGTTTACCTTCCCCCTGTGTGACCCCGGTGGGTGCGTTCAAACATCTGACGCCCAAACAAAATGGGACGAAAACACACACACCTTTGATCCACACTAGTTGGACAGCCCACCATGGCACGTGCCATGGCACCATTCGTAGTTAAGCATGGACCAATCGATGGTTAGCCATGGTGCAGCCCGCGGATACCAGTCATAGAACGTGCCATGTGGTATAGTTAGGGTCAGGGTTGTGGTGACGCGTGGTTCACCGCGGACGAGTTTGTGGATTTGTCCAAGGGTTGTCCCTTTCCACGTTCCATGGCTGACACCCATGAGTTGGTGCCATTGTTAACAATGGATACTAGCATCATGGAACGTGCCATGGCACGTTCCGTTGCTGATGGGCTTGGGTTACACCATGATTAACCATGAGGCGCCATGGTTGACCATGGATGGTGGCAGGAGGCATACCGTGGCATATGACCATTTTCACGGAAGGAATTTCTGCCATGGGACCAAGGCGCCCCATGGACGAGTCGATGGAGCGCAACCCGGCATCCCATTATATACACCATGGTAAACATGTAGGTGTACACCACGGGGACTATGCCATGGAGTCCATGGCTTGCACAATAGAGCACCACGGCAAACCACGGGGCATGCCATGGAGTGCCATAATAGATGGTGCCATGGCACGTGCTATCGGCTGTTCCCAAGGCGTTTCAAAGTATTGGCAGTGCGACGAAGTGCGCCAGTCGTCCAGAGCGTTATATCTATTGGTCAAAGCAATAGGTATCGAAGGATAATTTCACAAACCTATTTGTCAAAACAATAGGTATCGATGTTAATTAAATTTTAAAACAGCAGATTTGCAATAATACCTGGTAGGTTTATGAGGATATTCATCGAAACTTGCTGCGTGGGACAACAGAATACCACTACGAGTACTATTGTTTCGAGGGTAAAGGGTTTCGATCATACCAAATTATCTGGACATATTGGGCAAATAATTAGGTAGCGGTCGACAATTTCACCCTCCTATTATTGCAGGTGACAATAGGTATCGACATGCAATACCGTACCCCAATCTATTAACATACGAATAGGCATATTCAATAGACTATTGTCCAGAGTGTTATATCTATTGGTCAAAGCAATAGGTATCGAATGATAATTTCACATACCTATTTGTCAAAACAATAGATATCGATCGACAATTTCACATACATATTGGTCAAAGCAGTAGGTATCGATCGACAATTTAAGACATCTATCTGTCAAAGCAATAGGTATCGATCGACAATGTGACATACCTGTTGTAAGAACAATAGCATATTGTGCTTATTTCTCAGAACCTATTGGTCGAACAAATAGGTATCGATAGACGGATTCTCACACCTATCCTAAAAACAATAGCCTATTGTGCCATTTTTTCTGGGTCTATTGGTTGAAGCAATAGGTATCCATCGACAAAATCGCATACCTATTGAAGGTGTCAATAGGTATCGATATGCAATGCCCCAACCTATTGGCATACCAATAGGCATATTGAATAGGCTATCGTCCAGGGTGTGGTCACAAAAAACAAAACCTAAAACCAAGACTTGCTCATTTTCTTTGTAACGTCTGTCTCTTGGTCGTCAGGGATGCTTTTCTGGCGTCTGTGGAAGTGACACCCCCGTCGAATTGGTGTAACTTCGCTCGCAGACTGGCTACGAGTACCGTACCCGTCGTTGTACGGCATTTTTGTTCTCCCTTTGGAAGTATACTCGTAACTGCACCCACGTTTTAGGGGACAACCTACTTGGAATTAGTGGGTAATCACAGTTTTTGCAGCAGTGAGAGTGACATCACCATGCACAAGCTCAAGAGCTTACTGATGTAGAACCTTATTAATAGCTCTGGTGGGGTCAAAATACTGTATAACACGCAAGATAACACAACCCCTGTGGGATGAATTTCCAAGCCAATTTTGAGCGAAAACGGTGTGGCTTTGGAAGATGTCGTCGAGATCTTCCCATACAGTACGCGACATGTGTGAAGAAGTTGGGTGTTAAGAATTTCAGGCTGGATTTCTTCAAAAAATAAGAATTTACAGCTAAGCGGTTGTGCTCAGCGCGGAACGTAACACTAAATCCTACATGATAGCCTTGAAGAGACTACGCTCAACGTTGACATCACAATAAGCCGCGAGCCTCAGACAAAATAGGAGTTTTTCAACTGCTGCCGCGTAGACCCATCGCTCGGCGTTTACACTCTCCCCATTGTCGAGAAAATCAGCTCGGAATTCGTTCGAGGGGGTGTGTTACCATGCGTGTTATATGGTATAGCCCGCGCGGTGTGAGCTGGACCTCCTTCGTGTACTGTCGAGGCTGTGGGCGAGGAAGGCACAATGTCTTCTACTCTCTCCGGTGGTTCCACATCGTGCAGGGGAGGCTGCTGATGCAAACTGCAAAGGTCGAACGAATCTACGTGAATCTCCCGTAAATGGCAAAAAACAAAATGCATGTTTAGGTAGACTCATGTCGTTGGGGTGTATCGCCTTGCTTTTCCATCAGAGCGCTACGAGTTCCCAAACTGAGGTCTTCTCTGTCCGGACCCCCGATGCGAATACTACCACATGTCATGATCGATGGGTGGATCAGTAGCATGGAACGAAAACAAATGTTTTTGAATAGCATGGAAACCACAACAAATGCGAAAAAGGGTCACAAAATTGCACCGACAAAGCGCCGACCAGTAATTTAGGCGCGTGCGAAAGAGTACATGTTTACCGTACGTGGTGAACAACAGACAAATCTTAGTGCCTGGTATTTGAAAATGCGATGCAAAACAAAATAGTCCACCCATCAAGCCATAAGCATGCACTCGCATCAATATTTGGCGCTGCAACACCATGCATATATTACCGAATACACCGCCGACTCCCATTGTCTACCACATACATCGTCGATCCCCACCGTCTACCAAATACATCGCCGACTCCCATCGTCTGCATTCATTCCAGTTGTAGCCCATGTAGTTAAAGTGGCCAAGTCCACAGTTGTTTCGACTTTTGGAGATGACGTTGCTACCTGAAAACAAACGATGCATGAGAAAGGTTGTTCGGGATGCTTCGATCTTCGTCAACCCTGGATTGTAAATCGATAAATCGAACTTCGTTCAAGAACAAAAAAAAGTGCTGGTGACCTGGAAGAGCGGACGGAATCAAACGAATACTGTACTCGAACGAGTAGCTAACAGGTCAACCGGCAAACTCAACCTCCCTGCGGTCTCGGCCTCGAGTTTAATTGTGCACAAAGTCGCGAGCATCGTACTCAGTCTACCGTCGACGAAATATTATTGTTGTAATGTGGTGATTTATTGTACAGTAGTGGACCGTACATGTGAACTTTCCAGCTCCAGCTCTCTGGAAGGATTTCCAGGGCCACCTAAAGGAATGTGACACGCTCCGCTTAATAAGGAGCTTTTCTCTTCTCCATCTAAAACCTCACCCATCGAAAAAAAACTCGAAGGATTAAGATACGCGGGTAAACGCCTGGAGCCCGACACACCATGTATGTAGGTTGAACAACGATATATATGCATGGCAGCGCTTCAACGCAAACGTCCAGACACGAGATCTATAGCAGGTATCCTTCGAAGCAGGAATTACTGGTACTCGTAAACATTTCTCCAGGTTAAACAAATGCGGCGGGTGTCTTTCTCGCGGAAATAGTTGACCTCATCGGTAGCCGTGGGAGCTGAGTACTGTCTTCCTTTATAATCTGAGCCAGTCCACCAATCCGTCTCTCCTGTAGTCTCCACAGCTTTCTCCGTGTCTTCTGCAGCAGGAACTTGTGCCTGGTATGCAGCACGGACACGATGGAGTGGGGAGAATTGAGCGCACAGACATCAACAAGCTTTGAAAACCTGCGGTCAGGCGGTAGACCTCGCCCTTGTATTATCAGATGCGACTGCCGATTTGCGGCCAGGGTCATGATCAACTGTCGGTTTTGTGATATTTTTTGTCCTGCATCAGAATAACAGCTACGAGTATATCCAAGACGGCGGTCAGCCTTACTGTATTAACACAGTTGACGCTTTGGTGAACAATAAAGCACCACTCGATACCAGGGCAGGAATGGTGCCAATGCCAATTTGGAGGTAGAGTTCGAATCACCTGTTTTCCTTGCCATCTGTTCGGCGGCCTGCACCACCATGCCTGCGCATCACCGTCAAATGAGAACAGACAAGAGTATGCTTTAATCTTGGGAAAAACTGGATGGCCCAGGAGGATGGTCTGCGGACGCGTTGGGTACATGAGCCTCGTCATGCGCTACTACCTCTATGGAGCCTGCTATAAAAACCGCTGAAACCACCAAAAACGTTGAGTCCACCTACCTCACTATTTGTCGGTTTCCGTTGTGTAGATCCCGACGAATCAGCTTCGAACGTCGAACGGTACAAGTGCATGTCCTCCTCGATTGCTCGCTTCAGGGTATCACAACGCCAATAGGCGGCCTCACGGTAGAGCTGTCAGCAGCACAAAAATGATATTAGCGGAAGCCTGAGGGATAGCGTTGGTCATCAACGGGCCGGGAACCCTGTGCATGTTATGCGCGACGCAATGCAGATGCTCGACAACTTACGGGTGCCCCATAGGTTCTTAACTTCGCCCGAACCTTGATCGGTGGTCGGGTGCTGTTGTTGACAATGCCTCCATAGGCAAACGCATGCACCATTACGTGAAAGCCCAATAGCCCTAATTGCTGATGTCATACGGTTGCTCCATCTCTATATGCTGCTTCAGGCACCACCCGTCGGTGTGCGATCAACAATTATGCATGTACTCAAAGGGAAAAAGAGGCTTCATGAACAAGGTAACAACATGAAGTCGCGAAACAGAAACATTTTTTTTTGTTGGTCTCTCAAAAAATCTCAAACAATCTTCAGACGGGCACCTGCTCACCTGGGTGAGCAATGCTCTGTCCGTAGGCAACATACCGTCCCGCAGGAATTTGAGGATATACCGAAATGTCCACCTTAGGTAGACCGTTCGCATCGCGGGAAAGATTATAGGAGAGCACAGGGGCACCGAAGGAAGAATTAAGTGAAGGCAGGAGCACCGTCGTCGACATATATTGCTACTGAATGCCACTATCCCTGTACATCTCAGCTACTTCCGTGTGGTCTCGCCCAAACCATGTACCATACCATTGAGGATAGCTGGTCAAATAGTTCGTACCAGTCGTCTACATCTGCTTGCCCGCCTGTGCGGTGAACCCTTTGCCAGGCAGCAGCGCATGCGAAACCAAATGTGAGTTAAGTAAGCAGATTTGATTCCTGCGCCTGGCAAACAAAATATCCTGACGTATTGCAGGCCAAGAAGGAGAGAAGCAAATTGGCAGGGAGGTCGATCTCTAAACACTCAGGGGGACAAAACAAGCCGCTCATAATCCCTCAGTGCTCACAAACAGAAACGAAGAATACGCTGCTCGTCCATGTCGGAGCAGTTGCAGTTATTTTCCTTTTATTTTTGACAACGTGCACCTACAGAAAGCTCCCGTGTGGTTTTCCGGTTTAACATACAGCAGTCGCACCACCAAGCAGTTATGCACGTTTTCGAACATGCCTCCCCAGCGCGATCGTCTACCAGCCGCACGCATGCTCGTTGCTTTTCTTAAAGTCCACGGGTCCGGAATATCTCTTCTTGCGCACTGTAATTGAACTCCCGCTACCATACTCACCAATCTCTATCTACTTGAACAGTGCCATCACCGTCCACCATCAATGGTCCGCCGTCCTCACAAAGGGCAGCCAGAAGACTATCAGGGTCTCGCCTGAGGACTGCTCTCGATGCTTCAAAAACCTGTGGTGGTTCAAATTGACCGCGAAAACCGGTGAGATGCGCAAAGAGTCGTCAGTCATCAAAATTCAAGTAGCGCTTGCAAATGGATACCTGGTACCTTGTAATGTTGAAGTTAAACCACGAAGCCAAAGGTCATTCATCTTATTGTACGCCATGAACGCCTCCCTCAAATCCATACGCTCAAGTGACTTCTCACGATAGTTAGCGAACAACGCAGTCAAAGGCTTGCGCGGGTGACACTACACGAGTACACGCGGAAAGTGTCTACAATTTCGTATTCAATGGTGATGTACGATCAAAAACAAACGGGCCGTTCTCCATCTACAGCTTGTCCCGATCAAGCCTCTGCCGAGGACCAAACCGTGCAAGGTGACGTATCACGCGTACCTGCCCCCCTACGTTGAGTCGTACTCGTTTCCCCCCGTCGTGTGGCGAACATCCCGGCGGCATCCAGTCGTCGCTTTTCATCAGGCTGAAGTCGGTAATTTCCTGTCGAAGCATTTCCTCCGCCCTGTGGAGCGTATGACGGCATGGAGAAGTAATGTAAAGTACGAGCAGGATATGATATATTACACGGTGGCCCGGTGGCATCTGGACTCTGGACCTACTTCTTGTTTCCAAAATGTTGTTCGAATGTTCAAATGGACTATTTAGCAGTTGACGGTTTCGTGCCGGTTCGGGCTATCGGCATATGATGGGATACTTAGTATTATGAAGGCACTTATTGGTAGATAGTACTACTCCTCCGTGTCTCTACCCTGTGGGCGACCAATAATGCATTACCTAACACATCCATGCATAGGCTGCCATGCAGTCTAGGCTACTTTTGCCTGTGGGGCTAACGATCACTCTAGAGGGAAAAACGTCGGTCCGATGAAGTCTCATGGGTGTCGAAGTTTGGAGAATTGGAACACAGGGCCTTGTCCTTGAGGAGCTGAAGCTGAAGCGCAGACGCCCATCAAGAGCATCGACATCTCACGAGGAGCGCAGCTCGGGGCGGTGGCAGCGCTGTTGGAGAGCAGCTGAGATAGCAAGGAGCACGGGGAGTCGCGATGGGAAGCAGCCACAACCCATTGCTGATGCAGCAAGGAGAGATGCTGCATCACCGACGTCGGAACTTGCCAACGGTGGTGGCGGGAAACCGGACGGTTACCCTGTTTCCGCAGAAGGCTGAGCCCGGAGTAGAAACCACTTGCACGTAGATTGTCTGTGCGCAAAACCGTGTGCACTACGAGTACTATACGATAGCTGCAGCAGCAGCAGGGGGTCGTGGGCGAGGGATGACGAGGCTATAATACGTGGCGGCAGAGGGCAAGGAAATGTGAAGCAGCAAAGACCTACGGCGGCAGAAGAACTGTGGGCACCCTCGCCGTGCGTACCGGAGGGGGATAAGGGAGCAGCAACAGCTGAAGTCCTAGGGTGGAAGTATAACTGTGCACACCCTCGCCGTGCGTAGCAGAGGGGGGTAATGGAGCAGCAAGAACTGAAGTCCTACGGCACAGGCTGTGGGCCAGGGAGCAGATAAAGTCCTACGGCGGATAGCCGCGGGCAAAGGAGCAAAATACCTATGATACGGTGGAAGCATAACTGTGGGCACCCTCGTCGTACATAGCGGCAGGGGGGATTTTAAGTCGTGCGGCATTTATTTGCTGAACGCGCTCCACGTCAAGGGATTGGTGTGGAAGCAGTAGATATGCGGGTAATGGCGAAGCGAGGGAAAGCATGTTCGCACATTTCGCGATAAGTCGCGCGGTCGCCAAGCCGCGCACAACCCGCCGGGAGGATTAGGCGAGGAGAGTTGCGCGGCGTACCATAGCCGCATGCATTCTGCTGAGGGGAGTTTAGTGGCGAAGGGAGCGGGCACGTGGATATCGGGTGCTGACTGCAGCAGTAGGGGAAAAGCGTCCGCACGGCAGCAAGTTGAGCGGCATAGTAACCGCACGCGCTCCATGACAGCAGCAGCAGCAGCGGGCAGGTCGTGGAGGGGACAGACGTGGGTACATCGCCAGGTGGAGTTTTTTGTTTTTCGGCAATATCACGGGGCGGGAGGCAACGTCTGGTCTTTCTGGTGGGTATTCGTAAGAATGATAATTTTGTTTTTGCGATTGAATACACCTGTCGATCGAAATTAATTGAATAATGTTTTCGATCGCAAATTGGAGATGTATCGTTTGCGACTGGGTTTGGATTTCAGAATGGTAAGAAAATTGTCGTTCGTCCGGGAAAATGTCGTGGATGGTAGAAAGTGTATCGTTTGCGACTGGGTTTGGATTTTAGAATGGTAGGAAAATTATCTTTGGTTCCGGGAAAAAGTCGTGGGTGGTACAAAATGTATCGTTTGGGCTCATATTGAATGATATGTAACCTTCTCCCCCGGTAGTTTAAAGAAACGTGTTTTCATGTTCAAATCAAACAATCTAACAAATCCAACGCGAGTATGTGGTCGAGTACTCGTAGGCAGTGCTGCTGTATAACCTACAATGTTGTGCCGTGGGTTCGATCTCACATTGCTTCATACTGGTATGTTATTTTCGAGCCTGTGCGCTGGAGGATGTTATGAAAAGTTACTGGTATACTAATAGTGAGTCCTTCAAGAAATATGTACTTCTACCCATAGCACGTATGATAGGCAAGGGGAAGCGCCCCTGTAGGGGGTGTTGCTTGGTATAGACTGGCACATAAGGAGACTGGTAGGACTGAAGTACATACGTTTTTATGGTGAGGAGGGAGTAAGGGTGAATATGCCTTGGGGATGTTGTACTTCTGATGGGTGGCATTGGTGGTGACAGAAGCATGTTTTTGCAGGTATCTCTTTTTACTCTGAGATCTAGAGGGTAGTGCTACGCACATAACCTGCATTGTTCTAATTGTCACCTTCGAGCCTGTGTGCTTGAGACAACTCGAATGGTTATGAGTAGTAATACGTGGTGTGCTCCTAGATACTACAAGTACCTGGTACGTGGTAAGGCGAAAATAGAGTTTATGCCCATTCATGAATGTTTGTGCAGTGCTACTATACCAGTACTGTCTTCCGGAGATGATGGGTGACTTATTGTATTCGGAGAGGATGGATAACTGTCTTTGGAGATCACGGATGATCAGACAGCTTTCATAGCTGGGAAGGATAGATTATTATGCTGTTTGCTTGTGTTTGGTGTAGTAGAAGAACAGGAGCAGTATAGTATTCGATTAAAAGGAGAGTCGTAGTGAGCAGAGCCAAAAAGAGGGAGTTTTTCGGTTTTGTGTTGTGTCGCGAGCATCTACTTTTTCGGGTATGTTTAGCGCCGAGTAAATTATACGCTGAAAGTGCGCGGAAACGTATTTATGCTATCTCGTTTTGCCGTCCATCGAGGCGGGATTAAGGGCCTGTTTTAACGGAGAAATATAAAAATTCAATTTGAAAAATATAATTCAAATAGGATTTGATTTGGCGGAAAAAACTGATTTGGGTCCTATCGGGAAACGGCGTATTATTTGTCAATTCAATTTGATTTGCATGAATTCGGAATAACGCAACCACGTCACACAACGCCCCGGTGACAAACTCCAGCGAGAGTAGACGAGAGCGACGGCATGCGTCGTCGCGTGCGCGCCGCAGCCAGCCTCGATTTTGTTTTGGCGGCGCAGGCTAGGAAGATGACATCCTCAGGGTCTCTTGGGTGGGCGGAGGGAGCCCCATATTGCCACGCTGAGCAGCAGCGGCGATTGTAGCTATTGAGGGCTTGCGCGAACCCCTCACGTTTTGGGTCGATCGCATCGATCGCAAGGTTCTGGAGCGGTTTGGTTGATCGAGCTGGTGGAAGCAATTGGCTCGCGGCCGCCATAAATTTGTTTGAGGCACCTCCGCCGGGGTGCGATGTTCTATGGTCTGTAGGCGTGGGCGCGGCTGTTGCCCCGGTCGCCTCGCGTTGAGTTTCGCGTTTCATCGCTTCCATCGTGGTCATCGACAAGCCGAGAACCGCTCCAGCCTGTCCCGGGGGCGTTGGCCCAACCGTGAACATGCCAAATCAAGTTGGGTCAACTCCCAATTTGAATTTGAGTTGACCCCAAAAGAAGTCCCCAGGGACTTGTTTGGTTTTCCGTCCAAATCAAATTCAATATACCCCGAAATCATCATCTTCGGTGGTGGTGGCGCGTGTTTAGACCAATCATATGCCAATTTGATTTGAACGATTTTCCAATTTGAGTATTTTTTCCAACTTTTTTAACGTTAAAATCAGCCCCTAAACCAGCGATTTTCTTTGACGAACTCTTAATGGTTGCTCGACACGAAGAGGGATGACTATTCAAAAAAGGATACCTGGTATCTTCCCATAATTTCTTCTTTGCGAGGGACTATCGAGCGATGACGTCGAGGTGGCAACGAGAGGCACCGTATTTCAGGAGATAGATGCGGCCGGGAGCTGGTTTCAAAAACCGGCGATTTCGTTGAAGAAACGTTCGGGGGGCCAATTCAATATATCGTAGAACGACTCCTGTAGGGTCTGTTTAACCCCAGCTTGCCGGGTGAGAGCCGTATACTCGGCACCATCTACAGTAGTAGCACATGTTTCCTGGGTTGGATCGCTACTGCTGTGACGCGCGCTATGATTCGATAGAGGTACGGGCAGCACTTTTTATGGCTAGCATCTTTTTAGGAACGACGGAACGCTCCTCAGTTAACCCCTTCATAGCCGGAAACGGTTTTTGGGGAAAACACTACTTGGAAATAGTGTGGGATACTTTTTCCGGTGGTGAAAGGGTTGTTTTTGGGGACAAAACTACTTGGACATAGTGTGGGATCATTTTTCCGGTGGTGAAAGGGTTATACAGAGCCGGAAACGGTTTTTGGGGACAAAAATA